>BMAO01035926.1:0-95419 GCA_019973975.1 Trichonephila clavata | reverse complement strand
CACTACTGAACCCCCGGATAGCTGTTCTTGTAGTTTGAAATTGTCTCCAAAGTCGTGAAACGATGCTGATGCAGCAATTCCGAACTCTGCAGCCACACTTGTCACACTGCAACCTTCCTCCAACTTCCCAATGATTCGACTCGGGTAAAAGCATCCAGATGTCGTCTAACCGATTGATTATTCGCCATTTCTCGCTGAGGCAGCAACTTGGTGTGATTTTAACTGCTATACGGTGTGCAATCTCTTTGCCTGAAATACTAATTTACACCGACAACATGCTTTACTACTCAGACACTCCCCATTACGTCTACCTGCATATCTGCGCATGTGCTTACCGTACATCACCTCACTTAATCTCCTGATTGGTCTTTCTGTCCGCTCTGCCTCTTCGTTCAGCTTGATATGCTAATTTTTTCGACTTCGTCCTTAATTTTGCACACCAGTGTATATTTCGTGTTCCTTCTTAAAAAAGGGGGTGCAGATTTGAAAGTATGGGTGAGCGTTATACTCCAAAACATACAGTATTTATCCTACTTGGAACTCAAAATTTATCTTTGCGCTTAGCAATTTGACAATAATTTCTCTAAGAGAGTTCCCTAATCACTATAGAAAAACTTTACTCTTATTCATAAGCAAAAATATTATATTACGTAAAATTACACTGTATTTTTTACTACTCTCAGATGAGCTCAAATTTTGCTGCTAAATGTGAAATTTTATTTTTAAATGCCTGTGTTATTATAAATACCAACTACGTAGAAATGAAAAGAAAAACGAAAGCAATTAACAAGTATAATGGCGTACTCATATGAAATATTATGGAATAATTTATCGTTATGGTAAACTAAAAGCTTTTAAATGGATCCAACAATATTATATCTTTACAAATTCTATTCTGAATTTAAAAAAAAATCCTACTTTTAAGTAAACTACTAAATTTATAACTGAATAATAAACAAACAAAAAATTCGAATAATTTATAAAACTCGTAAAGGCGACGTTAAAAAAAAATCAATGTAAACTTTAGGAAATTTGATTTTGAATGATTTATTTAAATTAATTATTTATTATTATTGTCCAAAAAGTTTATTCAGATGATAAATTGTGCATATTTCTTATTAATTATCAATACTTTATAATTTAAAAATCTCAAAAATGCATTTTTTAAATACATTTTAAGTTTAGTCACGTGTACTAAAAGTAAACTTAACAGAAATATGACCTTATTTTCAAAGCATTTGAAGTTAAGTTTAAAATTGTGCAAATGCATCCAACTCTTTTTTACACAGTAGATACGTTTTTTAGAAAACTGCAAAAAAAATCTTGTAAAAAATACATGGGACAAATGGTAAATTTGAAGATGCTGTCTACAATTTTAAAAAATAGCGTAAGATCAAAAATCTCTTAATATTTCCCCAAAACTACTGTGCAAAAATTCATGTTACGTATTTACGGATTAAAAAAAATAATTAATAATACTATAATATATATATATATATATATATTATATATTTTATATATATATATAATATAATATATATATATAATTAAGTCAATTCCTACTTAGGTGAACAAAGAAAATTTTTATTTTAGTTGCTTTTTATTAAATAGTTACAAATAATATAAATATGTAAATACATATGACACAGAATCACAACATTAAGTGACAAAATGAAAAGCGATTTTCCATTTTCCTTTCTACATATGGTATTGAACTATTTTTTTGTTTGTTTGTTACAGTTTATTCTCTTTCATTAAATTTAATTATTCTAATAATATAGCATAGTAAAAAAGAAATCACATTCTTAGAAATTATGCCATTCCCCGAGGAATTCGATCCCACGACCTTAGGTTTAGAAGTCCAACCCATTGCACTACAGGGATTCAATTAACGAGTCTCCTTTCTATATATGTTGTTGGACTATTATTTTTGTTTGTTAATATTTATTCATTTTTTAATCAAATTAATCAATTAATATTTGAAAAAAACTGTATTAACATCAAGTATCACCCACTACAAGTTTTAAAAAAATCTATTTTGAACTTAAATGAAAGAATAGAAAATATTTATTAAAGATTGAAAATTTGCACAAGATATACACCCATGGAAAAAAATTAGCGCACCAAGAAATAATTGGGAATCGTAACGAAACTTGGCATGAAGGTACATGTCGGGGATATATGCAAATGATTAGAAATGCAGCGTGATTGCGTTACGTATAGCCGGTTGAGGGCGTTTAACGTCATTCTCCGTGGAGTATACAACAGGTAACCAAAGCCTGTTTGAGTGTGCTGAATCGTTTACAAAGAAAGGCATTAGGCAGACATGCCATTACTCTGTTTTCGAAGACAATATGAGCAGCTGATACAGTTTGAGAGGGGGAGAATCATCGGCATGATGGAAGCTGAGTGGTCAGCTAGGCGAGAAGCTCGTCAATTAGGCCGCTCTGATTGTGTTGTGAGGAGGTGTTGGGACCAGTTGATCCGAGAGATGTCATTCACACTAAGACCAGGCTCCGGAGGCCCTCGACAGACCAGTCGTTGAGAAGGCCGCCACATCGTAAGAAATGCACGCGTACAGCCAACTGCTTCATCGCCGCCATCCAGGCACAGGTAGCACCTTTAATAAGGGCCCCTGTGTCTTCTCGAACCATACGAAGTCGCCTAGCTGAAGGACATTTGGAATCGCGGCGCCCATTATGTGTGCTGCCCTTGACGCCCACCAGCGACGCCTCCTTTTGGAGAGGTGCCACGCACGAGGAAACTGTACTGCAGCGGAATGGAACCAGGTCGTCTTTAGCGACGAATTCAGACTCAATCTCAGCAGTGATGACAATCGTATTCGTGCGTGGAGACCTCGTGATGAACGCCTCAATCCTGCCTTTGCTTTACAGCGACACACCATTCCCACATCTGATGTGAGGGTTTGGGGTGCCATTGCCTACAATACACGGTCACCCCTAGTATTGATCCATGGCGTCATGGCAGCCAGCGGTATGTCCATGACATCGTGCAACCATATGTGTTGCCACTCATGCAAGGACTCCCAGGAGCCATTTTCCAACAAGACAATTCTCGGCCTCACACGGCAAGGGTGTCACATGACTGTTACTACCTTTCGTTGGTCTGCCCAATCCCCATATTTGTCTACAATCGAGTATATCTGGGATCATTTGGGACAGCGAGTTGAGCTTTCCACGAGTTTGAACGAACTAGAAGCAAGGTTACAGCACATATGGACGAAATGTCTCAAGACATCATACTGAACTTGTATGCCTCAATGCCAGATCGTATCGCATCGTGCATTCGCGTTGGGGGGGGGGGGGTTCAACCCCACTGTATTAAATCCTCCACTCTTTGGCCTTTTTCTGTGAAATAAATGATAATTTATCTTTGATTTTCTAATTATTTACTTATATTAAAGTGTCATTACGTATGTAAAATTTCGTTTTATTTTGAAGACTCCTTCATGGTGCGCTAATTTTTTGTCTATGGGTATATATATATAGTGAGAGAGGGAGAGAGTGAACTAATAGTAGGAATTGAACAATCCAATTTCATTACAAAAAAGTTAAAATTTGTGTACAGTGAAAATACACACACACACACAGTCCATAAATATGCACAGCATATAAAAATTCAAATTGAAAAATTAGGATTAAAACTACTAAGAATTATTCATCTGTATTTGATAACAAGATTATACGCTTATTACGAACCGGATCAAAGAAGCTATCATCAGTAGATGTGTTAGATATCTGTACTACAACTATCGGTTTTGATTGAAATGAAGAATTTTGTTTGTTATTGACGGCCTCAGTTTTTTTTATTGTTACAAAGTCTGTTGCTTTAGTGGCTGTTTTTTTATGTTGTTGTAGTTTCTTAAGGTGTTTTTGTAATTCTTGATATCCTTCTGCACAAAACTTATTTATACGTTGGCACATTTGTAAAAAATTTCAAGCCCTCTCGAGTTAAATCAACTGTTAATAGCTGAGCTTCACCTTTTACTTCAACATTATAGACTTCTTTATCATCATAAACTGCCATAAATTCTATCAAATTGTCCTTATCCAAAAGCCATGAATTCTCAAATGTTTTTAAAATTCATGCTGGAACAAACAAAATTTGTCTTTTTTAAAAAAAGAAAAATCGTTAAATTTGTGTGCCGTGTTATTTCAAAATCGTGTAAAAAAGAGTTGTATGTATACTTTAAAAATTTAAGTTTATAATTTTTTCTCATGTTTTTAAAACATTTCGGGCAAAAAATTGATGGTAATAAGTTATAATAATTCTAAATCACCAAATATTTCGAAACTATAATCGAAAGGGGATATTTCCTTCATTTACCCTTCCAGAAATAAAAGCATTTTGCGACACAATAGTTCGCAACAGTACAAATATATTTATGCAAAAGCACGGAAATAAAATTGGTGATAGAAAACAGAAATTGAATGTAGTGTGTTTGAAAATACAGTGAGACAAAAGATAAAAGACTAGATTTCTATTTCTTTATTTTTGATTCTAAGCGAATGTCATTTTGTTGCAAGTAAAGTATTTTATGCATATTTGTTACTGAAATGAACATTGTTTTCAAAATGCTTTCTGTTCTTCTGGATTTGGTCAGATATAATTTCGAAAAAAGTATAAGAATGGCGTCTTTTATTAAGGCATATAATAGACACCAATATTATTTATTAATTATAAACAAAAAGAGAATTTCAATATATGTAAAGTAAAAAAAAATCATATTGTGCGAATATATTTAAATCTATTTCGAATTATAAAATTGTCAAACATGAAAAAGTGCTCTCATAGAGATGAATACTGAAATTTTTTTCATGCATCTTTTTCAATCCTCAATCGCAGCTTACATTCATTGTATTAATTTCTATTAATTTAATTTCGATAGCATGTCATATTAAAAGTAAATTTTTGAATTACTTTTGTGGTGACCTGTAGTCACCCCTTACCTTCCTACCTTCCTGTCTATATGAAAACCCGGTTAGATGTGTAGGAGGAACTAAATGATCCAAAGACATTATTCCAATTCAAACTGATTTATTGATTCTTATCAGTTATTAAGAACAGACATAACACAATTCTAATTAAGGTATATAAACTATGGTAGAATGCAGAGGTGAGATCTATAAATACGGGGATAATATTACAGAACTTCAACTGAATCTAAGATAGCTTAAACGCGCACATTTACAACTACGCCGCACACTAATAATCAGATTTTACTTAATCAAAATTACTGTACCTTAGGCTTTAATGCTCGGTTCCTGCACGACAAACTTCAGCCACTATCGTTTGATGGATGAATTGACGAGGACTCCACGCTTCGTAATATTTAATTTCAATGCTTTTAAATCGTCAAATCCACTTCTCTTTGCGCACATCAAACGTATCAACTTCGCTTAACTTGTCAACAACTACGCGCGTGTCAACCTCTCACTCTCTTCACTTTACTTTACTTAACTTGACTTCTCACTTCGCTCCCTTCAACTCACGAAAAATGAATTTATATAATATTCCTTATTTACATAAATCACGTTTGATTTCTCGATGAAAGTTGGTTGAAATAAATGTTTTGATTGAAAGGGAAAAAGAAGAAATTAGTATAAACCCGTATAGATCCGTCATACATTGCATAAACTCGATTCTTACCCCTCCCCCAAAAAATAAAAGGTATTAACAAAAAATATCTATTGTAATGTTGTATTTATTCATATTGTCTCGTATTTAACAGAATTATAGGATAAAAATGTCCCAAGATTTATTAAGTATGACAATGCGCACCTTCTGGAAATTTTTCAGACGACTGTTACAATCAAAAGACTTAAGTCTAGAAATAAAAGAGTATCCATTTTTCAAAAGTGTCTGATACATATTTAAACAATTGTCTGATGTTCACATGGTAGATTAATACTCATAATTGATAAAAGATAACTTTTCTAACTCTCTTGTGAAACTATCCGAATAAAAGTATTTTTGCTTGTTAAGTAAGATTAGTTAGATTCTCTACTCAACTGATAAATTATTTTATTCGCAAAATGCTGTAAGGTAATAAGATAAGTTCTTTTTTTGCTGAGTAATTCATTACATATTTATGCGAATTTAATATAAATCGCTTTAATTTTGTTAGTTACGAAACTGTATTTCAAAAGGATTTATCTAATTTAATTAATATGATTGAAGTTATTGTTTAAGTGAGAAGTGTTTTTGAATTGTTTATTCATTTATTAAAGGGAAGCGAGATGGAAACAGATTTTTCTTCTAAGCTATATAGTAAAAAAATACTGATATTTTGATGGTTAAATTTGTAATGATTTGAATTTCCAGAGAGTGTTTCAATGCCTTTGGGGTAAGGAATATTGTGGAAGATATTTTAATAACATATACGAATAGTTAATTAGTGAGATTCAAATTAATTAGTTATAGTATTGGAAAATATGCACATTCATGTAATTCAGAAGATGAATTGTAATTTTTGTAGAATCAGTTTTATTTATTTCTGGAACGAAACATTTCATGGTAAAAATTATTGTTTTACTATTAAATTTGTCTGCAAGAATATTCAAGTTTCATAGATCCGAGTGATTTTTTTTTCAAAACAATATGAACATCAGTTCATCAGAAAGTAATTTTTTAAATTTATTGGCTCCTATTAAATAAAATTGATTAATAAAAAAGTGAAATACTACTTTACAAAATACAGTCTAGAAAAGTTTTGGATTTCTAAAATGCCCTTAATTTTGAAACATAATAGGAAAAATTTATGCTGAATCTAACATCATCAACTTTTGCTACTTTTTAATGTTAAAAGCAAGGAGGTTAGCTTATGTATGGATCAACTGATCTCGGAAAAATGTAGTCAAGGAAAAACGGCTTTTGTTAACATTTTTTCTTAGCGTCATGCGCAAGCGATTTGAATCTTTTAGTTTTTAGGGTGTTTTGAAAACAGAAAAAAAAAACTTTTATTCCAAAGGAAGTAAAATAAATTCATACAAATACTTCAAAGTAAGAGTCTGAAATACTTCGTAAAATTCATTTTCACTCATTGAGATTTCTGAAATTATATGATTATCATGAAGCGAGACTTCCTCCAGGGCATGAAACAAAGGTTGAAGATCACGTGCCTTACACAAATTTCGGTATTTGCTCGATTTCCAAATAAAAGAATGACGCAGAAGATTTTCTTCGCACAATTATTGTACAAGTCTAGAAATGGATAAAAAAATGTGTTAACTTTGGATAGGGTTGCCAGAAACAAAACCATCTTCATTGACGCCTGGAGTTTTACTTTACACCAATTTGATTGGAAAGTATTACATCCATTTAATAACATTTTGCCCTCATCGAGAAACGTTTAAAAATTTCACGATTTTTTATTTATCCTATTTGGTTTATATACAAGTTTCAAATTATGGATAAATTTTTGAAGAAAAAATGGACATGCATGAGCCGGTTTATATACGCAATATAAATTAGAGTAATAAGTTATTAAATTACTGCAAACGATAACGTAGGTTCATATCAGGAACAAGATAAGTAACATACTACATACTTTTCTTTTTATCTCCGACAGAGCATTAAAAAGAAACCCGGATTGGGAAATCACAAGAAAAAGTTGGTAAAACACGAAATGGGGTTGATCATTTGCTTTAGCAGAGAATGATATGAACCATTCCATATTAGGATAGTAACATGTAATCAATCTCTATCAAAAAAGAGACAAAGAAGTATGACCCAGTAATTCCTACAGGATAATCAGGATGTAGAAGAAAGTTGTCGTTATGAACTTTCTTCTTTATATTGCCGGAGAATTGATTGAAGAGATAGAAATAAATCTATCTCGATATTTATTTATCTTTGAGGGGGAAGAGTTCTATATATTCAATTATTTATCTCTCATTCATCTGTAAAAGGTAGTGTATTTTGTGCGTATAGTTAGAATTAAACGGTTTAATAAAGTCTTTCTACTTTTATAGATTAAATCAGTGCTTCTCAAACTTTCAATACTTGCGACCCAATATTCAATCATAATTTTTATTGCGCCTCCTCCATATAATAACAAAGTATTGAATTCAATAATACGATATTTAGACGCTAAAGGCACAATACGAATCAAACCACTTAAGTGCCGTCGGCGTACATAAAAGTTTCGCACAGTCAGTGCGTAAATTGTCTCGGACGTATATATGCGTCTTTCCGAAACTCGGTTTCTTTTCTATTCACTGCTGTCTATAAAATTATTCCGAAGGTTTTTGAATCCAGTAAAATGACCTTGACAGTGTTTACGAAGGATTTACTTATTTCAGTGGATTTGCTTATTCATTCCCTTTCTCATTCCTCAATACACCACAGACACGTGCGTACGTGCAAAACGTTGCCATTGGGGCGCAAATCACAACACATTAATCGGCAGTGAAGGGGTTAATTATAAGCCGTACAAATTAAGAAGATAAATTATATTCAAAAATTAACACTTATCTTGATAATTTGTATGGTTTATAGATAATCCCTTCCCTGCTGATTAAAATTTACTTGATTCTCTCCCCAATGCATCTGCTTACCACGTAGGCACGCGTATGTAATGTATTGGGGGGAGGGTGGTGTTGGCGAAAAGGAATAAATAATGAAATCCTCTGATTTTCGTTAATCTTTCACAAAGACTGTCAAAGTCCTTTGATTGCATTCCAAAGCCTTCGGAATAATTTTATCCACAGAAGCAATGCAAAGAAACGACCGTTCTTCAAAAAGACGTATATATACGTCATGGGCATTTAGCGCACCTATTGAACGAGACGTATATATACGCCGATGGCACTTAAAAGGTTAAAGTCGTATTGTAGTTTTCACGTCAAAGTACAGTATTATTGAATTGAATGAATTGTTACTTGTATAGGTAGGGGTGCGCTGAAAATTTTGATTGAATAGTGGGTTGCAATTATAGAAAGTTTGAAAAGCACTGGTTTAGACGATTGAGAGAAAGCGTATACAAAAAAAGTTTCCTAAATACTGTCAGACAACGATGTCTAGGATAGTTTGAATGCTCAAGGTAACTTGCGGAGTGGGATAAGCCATCGATGCCAGTGGTCAAAATGGACGATGGCATTTTTCCTTCTGAAAGGGAGGGAAATACAATTTCCTCCATCCAACAAATGTTTTGCCTTCGATTCTAAGCAGCACCCGATTTGCAATAGCATTAATACCCGAAAAATAGTGGGGCTTAGATTTGAGTAAATTTGGTAGACACAAAAATTAATTAAGATGCAGATTTAATGCTTACCAGTTTAGATTTTTTTGTGGAAGTCATTTTATACAAAATATATCTGTTTAAAATTTTATGAATATTAATAAGTCATTGTATTAATCATTGAGATTTGATTCATTTTCTGAATGAAAACTGTGGACGCAGTACTAATAATTATAATCATGAGTACTTGACCGGCTTGCGATCAGTTCGAATCTTAGTGCAACTGAAGATCTTCCGTGTAGAGAACCTGATGCACGTTTAAATCTATAGTGGCTCTAAGATCTCCCATTGGGGGGTGTAGCGTTGCCAAATCAGGTGTCAACTTCGCGCCTGAAAGCGCCAGCTTTCTTTTCTTAAAAAATGCCATTTTTTCTTTTATTCTTTATAATTAAAACATTTTATTGATATGCTTGATATCCATATGAAATAGAATATTCTTAAAATGACGAATTTTTCAAAAGTTTCATAGCACCTTAAATAATTTTAAATATAAAAAATCTGACTATACATAAAATCTCAGAAGATTTCAGAAGAAAAGTTAAATTTTATTTTTAACACGTAAAATATTTTAATTCGACTCCCATTTAACGTTTTTGAGAGTATAGTATTAGTATAATAAAATAAAATAATAAGAGACAAAATTGTGTTTCCTACAAGGCTAAGATATATATACATTACAAAAATATACAAAAATAGTTATAAACCTAAGATAACTATAGTCATGATAGAATAATCTTAGCCGCAGTAGTACTAGAGCAAACTCCTAGCCTTAGGAACTAGGATTACAGGTTTAAACAATGTTTTTCGGCCAGCCAACCTTCACCTGAATTTGCCAATACTCTGGGCCAAAAGGAAAGCAAGAAATTGCTAGAGAAGTTTAACTATTATTATAAATAAAACCATAATCTATTACTGTAAAACGATAATATTATAGTCTGTAATAATTACTAAAATATTTTAAAATCAAAGTTAAAACTGTTAGATAAAGACTTACCACGTGAGTACTGCAAAACATATTCCCGGGCAATGGACAATAACAGTAACGCACATAAAATGCATTATATATATATATATATATACACACACACACAAATCTATAACACCATCTCTTCCCTTAGAATCAGTTGCAGTCTTCTAAAACAAACCTCCCTTTCTTATTTAAATTTCCTGAATACATTATGTTTTTGACAGTCGTGTGGCCCTTGGATTATTGTGGATTCATTGATATGATCCTAGAGCGTTAAAGGTTGAAGACCTTCAACTTAAACAATGCAAAATTTAAAAGAAACAACAACATATTATTGGCTAGGAGCTGGAAACCAACGATTGATATTTCGGTAATTTGTATTCTATATATTTAAAGAATGCATTAAGGCTCTGTAATCAAAAATATATGTGTGAATATATTTTTGAAAAACATATGAGTATGCCTTAAATATGAATTTTGCGAAACTCAAAATATTGCGCCATGGAAAGTTTCAGCTTGATAAATCTATGCAATATTCAATCAATAGAGTATAAAAACAAATAGCTAACACTGATATCTGGGCCTATCATTTTGAGTTAAACTGAATATTTGCTTTTTTAAATAGAAAAAATTTGGCGAAAAACTTCTTGATCATAAAATTTTTAGAATAAATAAAAAAAACTTCAACCATTTTCAGTACTTAAGGTAATGGAGGTCAAAATAATGATGCTATGCTCATCTTAATGGAAATCCATAATGCGCGAGATCTTCGATTCATAAAACTGATGAAATTTATTTTTACTTAGCTTGACTACAGATTTATTGTTTTTTTTCTTGGAAACATGAAATTTAATAGAATGCTAAAAATAGGTATAACCGATGCGTAATTAATCATGAATTCTGATGATTGATTTATTCTTGTTCTTATATATATATTCACTATGTCTGCGTAGTAGATCTTTTATATCCATATAATATTTTTAAAGAAATATAACATCTTAATTTAAATATAATTATTGCAGTTGTTGATGCATGTTTGATATTCGTCCACTTGCACTTAATGCTATCATGACTGTGTCATGAAATTTTTTATATACTTAGGAGGTTTATATTTATCTCAAAAAAGCACACAGAAGTATTCTTCGTGACAAATGTACCATTAGTGCAAGGAATGTTTAATATTATTCAGATTTTTTTTTACTGTTACATCATAACACACTTTTTTTGAACGATAAGTTAAGAGGGTTTAACAAAAATATTAAGCTTAAAGTATTTACGTAGTTTACATACATTTTAAATAAATAACTTCTTTATCTTATTATTTTTTGAATCTAAATAGATTATAAAATTTAAATGAAACTCTTAAAAATTAATGATTTGGTCTTTACAGGAGTCATATTTAATTAATATTTGTAATATAACATATTACAAATCTTACTGGAATTCATTGCTTTATATAATATACTGCAAAATGTTTTCTTTCTAATGAATAATAATTTGTATTTATTATTTGCTTAAACAACATTTTAAGATGAAACAAAATTCTAAATTTGTATCAAAAATTATATTCAGTTTACTGGCATATAATTATAATGAGTGTCATAAATATTTTTATATTTCCTTGAGAGGAATGATAAAAAATATTATTCTATTTATCATTTTATACACCGTTATAAAATCTATTGAGATTAATAATCAGAATTTTAATTTTTTGAAGCTATACCAAGTATGCTATTTCTTACCAGATACATATGAACAAATAATTGAAAAAGTTATTGAAGTTTTTATATATTATTCTAATATATTTCTCATGTTCTTTATTTCGAACACAAAATTAACTCATTTTTCGTGTAATTATCGAAAATCATTGAACAGAAATTTTCCAATAATGTTCTAAGAAAAACGATGATTTTTCTCCTTTTTGTCCAATAATTTCAGTAATTATGATAAAAATAGTTTTCTATGTTCAGTAATTAAAGAATTTATATATTAATAGTTAGCTAAAATATATAATCATCAGCATAAGAAAAATTTTTATACTTATGATATAAAAAGTTGTAAAATGTTTTGGGTGTGCATGATTTATGCATAAACATAAAATTTTCTTTGGTCAGTAGTATTGGATAGCTTTAAATCAGGGGTAGCCAACCCACGGCACGCATAATACAGTGAGGAACTGTGGAGTTGTAACTGTGGCACGCGAAAACTTATTGAAATTTTTTTTTAAAAATTAAAACTTAATTATAAATATCAATTTTTTTATATAATTTTATTAAAATGCAGTTGGCTTAGAGAAAAAAAAAGTTTAAAATTTATTTTAAATATGCTTGTTTGCCTTACAACAGAAAATTTTCATACAGGTAATACTACTGCACTGCTGTGTACGCTTGCTTTCTTAGGAAAATGAACTGGTGAGATTTTGAAATTTGAGGGAGCTCGTGTTTTAAATTGTATGAAAAAAACAAACAAACTATGAACTGCCCAGTGGGTGCTTGCTACTCAAGAATGGAGATTGTGTTTGGGATTTAGCTTTTCTTACCCACGTTATAGGAAATTTAAGGAAATCTACAAGCAATATTTTCCCACCTTTCCATATTTGTTGGTAAAAATGGAAGTGGCTCGCATAACTTTTTTAATCAGATTGTGGCAATCTTCCGAAAAAGGTTGACCACCCCGGTTTTAAATAATTGAAGATATCGTTAAAACACATAACGAATTTTTAAAAAACAAACTGTGTTGCATAAGTTTTGGTTAAGTTCACTTTCAGATTATTATAAATATTAATAAAACTAGCTGTTACCCTCCCGCTTCGCTGGGTATTTCATGATGTTTTATTAATATATCTGTTTATATATATAAAATATTGATATCTAAGGCCCAACATTAAGAATTCTATTGTATTAAAAAATATACTTATACCTGTAACTCTCGCCTCTTGATGAAAAAAAAAGGACAAAACTACTAATTTGTATTATCTAATATTCTCTAAAATTGACTATAGAATGATGTTTACACTTTCGTAACCCTATAACAAAGTGGAGTTCTATATGAAAGGAATCTGCTTACCAAATTTGAAGACTGTGAGTCTGTAATAAACTAAAAATGGAAAAAAAAATATTTATAGCGTCCGTTGAGACCCCGCCACCTGGGGGGGGGGGGTTGATTTTCACAAAACACATTATATATTGAATCTTTACTCCATAAAATGATTCTGTTTATCATATTTAAAGTGTGCTACCAGGAGTTTAAAAAGTGAAAAGTAATTATCTATAACGCCCTTTAAGCTCCTCAACGCCACTTGGGGTCTGTTTTCACGAAACCCACTTTGTGACGTATCTCTACATTATGAGAGGAACCTTCTTAGTAAGTTTCAAGACTGTGCGTCTAATAGTTTAAAAATCGGAATAATTATTTATATCTCCTCTTAATCTCCCTCAACATCCTTTGGGGGTCAATTTTCCCAAAACCCATTTTGTAGCGGATATTAACTCCATGAAATAACCATGCCTACCAATTTTCAAGCCAGTAGGTCAAGTACTTTAAAAACGAAAATATTTATCTTTTACGCCCCTTAGCCCCCTCAACACCCCTTGGGGTTAATTTTCCCAAAACCCATTTTGTAGCGGATATTAACTCCATGAAAGAACTATGCCTACCATTTTCAAGCCAGTAGGTCAAGTACTTTAAAAACGAAAATATTTATCTTTTACGCCCCTTTACCCCCCTCAACACCCCTTAGGGGGCTATTTTTCCAAAACCCATTTTGTAGCGGATCTCTCCTCTATGAAAGGAATCTGCTCATCCAATTTTAAGATTTTACGTTGAGTAGTGTAAAAATGGAAACATTTGTTTATAACACCCCTTAACCACCCCATAACACCCCTTGCGGTTTGAATTTCGCAAAAAATATCCGTTCTTAGCTCATCTCTATTCCATGAAAGGAACATGTCTACCAAATTTAAAGTTTGTAGGTTCAATAGTTTCGGAGATATCGTGATTAGTTAGTCAGTGAGTGAGTCGCTTTTCTCTTTTATATATATAGATGAGACATTTAACTTTGTAAATAAATTATTGAATGACTAATGCAACCCTGTTTCAAGGCTGTACGAAACGAATAGTCTGACTTGTTGAACAGCAAGACTTCTGATTATAGTTGAGCATTTAAATCAGTGACTCCCAAAAAGTCTGTATAGCCCCCCAGGGGTCTATGAAGACCTGCAAGGGGTACACGCCAGAGAAAAAATAATTTAGTGGTCCATGAGATGTAAATGGGGGTCTATATACTAGTGGCTCTCATCCAAACCAGATCGTAACTTAAATCTTCAAAAAAAAATTGATCTAGTGGAAAGCAGATTTTATCAATTTAACTCATTTAATTACTAAATTTAGTGAGGTTAATTTGTGGTTACTAGATGACAGCATAAATTTTATTAAGACAAGGACCATTTCAACATTTATTTTCAGAATTAAAGTAAAGAAGTATAATATTGGACGTTGTAAATTTTCTCAATTCGTCACAGACAATCTGTCAGGACATTTTAACCTACGTTCAATATTTAAATGCCCTTACTCAGATTTTGAAACTAGGTTTGAGATTGCTTTTTTTATAGTAATACCACAGTAGACAATGAATTCATAAAGTCAAATTGAAAAAAAATGTCATATTACAATAGGAACTGATCAGAATAGGCCCAAATAATCTTAAAATAAAGTTTAGAAATGGATGTCAGCAATTTTGGCTTTAAAAAGACATTCCTGTTATTTGTAGCCAATTATGAGATATCGTGAGAAAGTTTTTAATTGCTTTTTCTAGTGCGAGGGAGTTTCAGAGAGGTTTCCAATCTCAAAAATAAAAAAGAAGGGAGGAGGGGAATTGGACACTTACTAACAAAGGAGATTTATGGTTAAACATAACTAGATTGTTAAATGTTGAAAATTTGTTATTGAAGCACCAGATTCATCCCTCTCCTTAAAAATACTTGTTTGTTGTTCAGTTATTTTCTGTAAAAGTTGTTTTATGTATTAAATTAATTATTTTTATTTTAATTTAACTCACAGTTAGAAATTTGATTCTTTTAAAGTAAGTAGTAGTGCTACTGACAAAAAGACATTTAAATTGATAAATTTGCAAAAAAATTAATATTAAGTAAGCAGGGGTCTACCCGAAACCGAAAAACATGGCAAGGGGTCTATGAGACAAAAAAGTTTGGGAATCTCTGATTTAAATCTTCGCCTGGAGAAGTCACGTGCATCAGTCACTCTATACGGCGGGCCTATAATGACATTAGTTTTCAAACACAGAGACTCAACAACGTTGGCTACGAATTTGTGACCCAAACCCCAAGCAGCTACGGCCACTTTGCATGGTAAAACTTGAACTTTTAGGGAGTAAAATGAATATAAGGAGTAGTTTTTTTTAAATCAGAGTTAAATGTTACGTTTATCGCCACTATCATAATAGTGTTACGTTGATCGGAGTTCAAAGATTTTATGCAAATCAGTCACAAAGAACAGGACAGTTCTTTAAGAAAGATGAGAATTTATTGTCGCAAAAACAATCTCTGAAATACAGGATACATCAGCAATATTCACACAATAAATCTCAGAAGGTCTTCCTACCATCAACAGCATTCAGACACAATTATCAGTGTCTAAAATACACGTAAGAGAAAGATTATTCAGAAGAATAGCCGAGCTAATCGGTAAACGTGGTCAAGGCAAATTTATTAATTGCTAGTCAAAACAATACTGACTCGTATCAGTGAGTATCTCTCTATTTATAGGCCCGGCGTATCTTTCGAGAAAAATCCGCTTGTGTCATAGATTGTGAAATTAGTGGATTTCTGCTCTAATTTCTAGAAGAATCCATAGGGTTTCGAATTTGCCAAAAATGGCCATCATCATGGTGACCAAGGTGCCAAAATGGTCGCCTAAAATGATGCCAACTTGGCTCTATCACCAAGATTTCGCCAAGTTCCCATTGAATCACCATTAAAACGTCAAGGATGGCATTGCTTGCGAATATTAAAATTTTAACGCGAAATAAATATAACACATAGAGTAATATAAATGCATTATACATCCAAATACAAATTATTTATACTATTTACACAAAATTCGTAACAATATATATCTATACTTCAATGTATATTCAACACAATAAATTGTATTATTGTTGCTGTATGGTAAAGTTAAAAGAATTGGAAGAAAAAAAATTATGGGTTAAAGTGTAGTATGGGGGGCCTTGGCAAGGTCACATTTTTTTGGCAACCAAAATCGATCGCCAAGCTACTTTACTTAGCGGTAGATGTCTGGAAGCCAGAGTGAATTCGTTATCTCACCATAATATCTATATAAAAATCACCAAATCCAAAGAAAAATCGCCAAATCGAAAGCCCTCCCCCCTATACTACACTTGAGCCAAAATTCTGTATGTAATATTAACGTAACGAGGCTGTCGATAACTTGTAAAAAGTTCAAAAAGTTACAGAAAGGAATATATTATATAGTTAACTAGTATATATATATATCATAATTTTGAGAATGTAAGAAATTATTTAACAATGATGATTTACATAGATTCTTGATGTTGCATTGTTGTTATTGAAGTAGCAGTCCTTCGTTGATGATTAATACCTGTTTATTGTACATTAAACAAATAGCTTTCCTACATAACAGAAAGCAGACAAAAGACACAGAAATTAAAACGGGATGCAGCTACATAACGAAGACAAAGACAAAAAGAGTGGAATCTCGGTTTACATACGAGGCAGTAAGCAGAAGTACAACTCATATGACTTCCGTAGATGGAGCGTTTTTATTGGTGGAAAAATATTGTTTAATAGATTCCCGTTAGGCGGGTAGCTAGGAATTATTCATGAATGCCAGAACCAATTCAAATTAAAAATATGTTCCAGATGAAATCAATGGGAATTATTACACATATATATAAGATGAAAACTAAAAGTTAATTTTTTTTTTATCATTTGCGAAAGTTATTTTAATCTCTTACTTATAAATATTAAAAAGTTAACATATTTTCACAAGCTAAAAAAGTACGTCCAGTAAATAAAGCAAAAAGAAAAAAATAAATCTTACTTTAGTGTTCTGATGATAAGCAATTATAAATTAGAAATGCCTCTATGTGTGTGTTCGGAGAATAACATTATAAGCTCTAGTTGAAACAGAACACTGTTCTTTGCTTGTAGTGTTTCAATAAGCTACTTGGATAAAAGAAATAAAACAAAATCTCTTAGTTTTTTTTCACTTTGAATAATGGTCATTCCACAGTCATTCAAAAAAGCTTAAAATTAACGATAAATGTTATGAAAACGCTATAAGATCTTACCGCAATGATTTATTTTTAGAACGCCACTTTCTTTTAATTTCCAACATTTCAAACATGTTTCAACCATACAACATCTTTACGGTAATTAATTTTTGTCTTAATGTCTTTTTTTGCACATGCATTCCTTGGAACAGGTATAAATAATCAGCACATAAAATGCTACCCGTTTGGGTTTAAAAATTAGAAAAAGCAGTTTTTATCCCTAGGTTCATTAATCGCTGTTGCTCTCGGAATTTTATGTTCCATGATATTAATTATGCTCCATGCTCCAGTAATCAATCAGTTTAATATCCATTGCTTTTTAATGAAGCTGCATGATGTCAATTTCTTGAGATTTTTTACGAAGCCAACCTTTGAATAGCTTTTTACTCCTCTTTTATATTGCATTTTATATAATGGTGAAAAAAAACCCCTTTTTTTAGATAATCCTTTCCCTTATTAGAAATATGTTATTTTAATTAAAAAAAATTTTTTTTTGCAGAAAATTTATTAATTTTTAATTTGAAGCTTTTTTAAAAGTCAACAGTTTCTTCATGTAATATTTTTATTACACCAGGTAAGAAAAATGGAAGAATTTCTTCCGTAAATGTGCTAAATATAATTTATGAATTAAATCTCGACACATTTTAAGAAGTATTTTTTCTTATAAAATTGATTGACAATGTTATGCTTTTTTTAAAAATTTTGTGATAGTGGTTGGTTCCTGCTTACATTTGAACCCTCTTGTCTACCTGTAAACCCAGTTAGATGTGTGGGAGAAACTGAATGATCCCCACAGACATGATTTCAATCTAATCAATTTATTAATTCCAAATATCAACCAGACACAAAACAAATCCAATTAAGGTAGATGATTAATAGTAGCGCATGGGTGAGTGAGTGAGTGATTTTGGGTTTATTGGCGCAAGAGCCGATTTCGGCTATACTGCGCCAAACATTTGTTTTAATATCTGTGTCTAGACGGGAAGAGAAAGAAAGAATGAATTGAATGACAAAAAAGAGGTCGAAAATAGAGAAGGATCACTAGGGTACTCCGGGTTCGTGAAGCCGTGTTTACCAAAGACAGTAAACCCGTGGAAAAGGAAAGATCACTAGGCACTCGGATTGTGACACCGTACTCACTAAAGAAGGTGAGCCCCTGAGGGAGTAGCGCATGAGGTGAGATTCTATAACACGGGGATACTACTACAGATCCTCAACTGATTCTAAGATAGCTTAATTACGCTCAAATATAACTACGTCGTACACTAATAAGCTAACTTCTACTTAATCAAGCTCACAATACCTGTACATTTTACGCATCGGATCCTACACTGGAAATTTGCAGGTGATTTCTGTCGGCTTGATCAATGTCGTTAGATCCACGCTCTGTAATCTTTTTCCTGGACAACTCCAAGACCTCTAACTAATTCCACTCTCTTTCAATCTTCAACTAACAACTAACAGGCAGACTATGTTAACTCCTACTTGACAACTCCAACGTGTCAACTCACGAACTCGCGAAAAAAGAATTTATATAATATACTTCATTTACATAATTACGTTTCCTTACTCGATGAAAGTTGGTTGAAATAAATATTTTCCTTAAAGAGTCAAGAAGGAATTAGTAGAACAGCGTATAGATCCGTCACAATTTGAAGGTTTCTTGTACATGTCACTAGCCATTACCCCTCAATTTCACTGGGTATTTCCTTACATTGTATGACTGCATAATATTTAAACCCTGATAGGAGTGATGTAAGCAATAGTGAGGGTTGCGATGCGACTAATTTGTAGGAATGGCGTTATCCACACTGGAAGAGGCTTTTTGTGTTCTTGAATTTAGTAAAATGGAAGATACAGCTGATGTGCAACAGTATTTTTGGTCAAAATTTGGAAAAAAACCCTCCAACTAGAAAATCTATAGAATAATGGAATGAAAAATTTAAAACTAAGGGCTGTTTGTGCAAAAGTAAAAATAATGTACGAAGCTGAAACTGTGATAAACGTGCGGTGACATTTATCAGTGTTTGGGGGTTAGAATAAAGATCAGCCCTAATCAGAACAATTCTAATTTATTATTCTTTCGCTTAATTTTAACAACCCAGGGTAGGAAATGCACACTTTTACTAAGTATAGGAGCAAAAACACATCAGAAAGGATACTTAATATTTAATTATAATTCAAATAACTTACTCTTCGAATGCTTTGGTTATCTACGGTCTGAATTACCGTAATTCCGTTCTCAGCTACTCGACCTCTAATCGTTATTAATCTAATTCAACTTATTGACTAAATCGTCAATTAACTATTTTTAATTATTCAACAATTAATCGTCAAATAACTCTCGACTACTTTTCGCTGACCTCTAACTACTAACTCCTAACCACTAACTTCGCGTACCTAAAAGTTAATGCTTAAACATCATCCTTCATTTACATAAACCGTGTCTTTTTCGAGAGAAGGTTTTCAATAGAACTACATTTAAAAGCAATAGTTTTTTCCCAAGAGGATTAGTAAGAGCTCGCGTATAGACCCGTTAAAAAACAGCATATCACAGCCGCTATCGATAGAGTAACACACGTTTGGGTGGTAAAGGGTTTAGGCTCAATGTGTTTCATGTGACTCAGGATTCACGCATAGTATATTTGTGACTGTCTCTAACAAAACTTAAAATATTCCCAGACAATTCTGTTTCAGGTTACATTCAAGATCTTACATTGTTTTTGATTTATAGAGCATCAGAACTGTATACTTTTTTATGAATCGCCCTCTATATATATAGAGAGAGAAGCAGAAAGAGAAAGATTTATAATAATTTTAATACTGGTTAAGTAAAATGTTTTACACATATTTATCAGTTTTAAAAATCCATTTATAACTAAGTTAATGTGATATTAGTACAAATAATTTCAGCAACCAGAAAACAATAATTGTCATAGGGATTAAAGTTAAACTGAAAATTTATAATATATGGAGTATTTTTTTATCAATATTATTTTTCTAATCCTAATATTTATTCCCTATAACTACTTCTTAAACATTTAGTAAATAGTATCCAGTTTTTTGTCATTTTTCGATAAAAGGCAAAATCCCCCCCCCCCCCATAATAGAAACTTATTCTAAGCAATAACAGATTTCTGGAAAAAAAATATACAGTCTATAAACAATTGCATTATTTTTACAAACCTTTTTCAATTTCGAAGTAGTGCAAGTTCAAAGTTTTCCAGAAAAATCTTGTTTGAAGTCAAGTTTTGGAAAAAATACGATATCGGTTCTTTTGTATTGCTTAAAAGAAATAAGAAAACCCTTAAGCCGATTAACAACAGTAAGAGTTACTTTTTGCTAGGCTAGTCAATTGGGTGAAGGTTGTCTGATTGGAGAGGCTTATCGGGATTGTTAAAGTTGAGATAATGTGGTTTTTTAGATCGGAAAAATCTCGTGAAAAACAACTTCAGAGAGTTTATTTAATTGTTTTTTCGTCTTTTCAAAACAATTATAAAATGCAATAACAGTTTGTAATTTAATGGGTTTCTTTTTTAAAGGAGAAACATATCTATATATATAAAGGAGAAAAGCGACTCACTGACTGACTGACTGACTAATCACGATATCTCCAAAACTATTCAACTTACAGACTTGAAATTTGGTAGACATGTTCCTTTCAAGAAGTAGAAATCCGATAAGAACGGATTTTGCGAAATTCGAACCGCAAGGGGGCGTTACGGAGGGTTGGGAGGCGTTATAAGTAATTGTTTCCATTTTTAAACTACTCAACGTACGATCTTGAAATTGGGTAAGCAGATTCCTTTCATAGAGTAGAGATCCACTACAAAATGAGTTTGGTGAAAATTGACCTCCAAGTGACATTGAGGGGGCTTAGGGGGCGTTTTTGATAATTATTTCTATTTTTAAACTATTAGACTCACAGTCTTTAAATTTGATAAATAGATTCCTTTCTTAGAGTAGAGATCAGATACAAGATGGTTTTTGGGAAAGTAACCCCAAGTGGCGTTGCGGGGGGGGGGAGTTTGTTATAAGGAGCGTAATAGATAAATATTTTCGTTTTTAAACTACTTTACCAACCTGCTTGAAAATTGGTAGACATGTTTCATGGAATAAATATCCACTACAAAATGGGTTTTGGGAAAAATGACCCCCGAAGGGTGTTTCGGGGGGTTAAGGGGAGACATAAATAATTATTCCGATTTTAAAACTATTAGATGCACAGTCTTGAAATTTGGTAAGCAAATTTCTCTCATAGAATAGAGATACGCCAGAAAATGCGTTTCGTGAAAATCGACCCCCAAGTGGCGTTGAGGGGCGTATATTTTTCAATACAATCGAATTCTTAACGAGGACTTAAATATCAATAATTTATACATATATATATAACCAGCAAAAATTTATAAAACATCATGATATACCCAGCGAAGCGGGCGGGTAACAGCTAGCTTCTTTATATAACATTTTATTGTTAGTTGTATAAATGAATAGCTTTTTACTATCAATAAAGTTTCTTACGCTTATTGTATTTATATCCTATTTGATGAAAATTACCTTATTTATAATAGGCTTATATTAGTGTCAAATTAATTTTGCATTCTAAAAGTTCAATAAACACAAGGAATAAATTTGTTTGAAAAAAGTAATAATGATAAAAACTTTAAAATCTAATTAAAATAATTAACGGTCCAAAAAGTTACTGGAACAATATATAGTGCTATTTTATAATATCTTTTAAAATACGCGAAAAGAGAGAAAGTCCTACGTAAAAGAAATAATCTAAGAAAAATATGTGTTTTTAAATTTTTAAAAATGTTAAAGTAAGCTTAAATTTAGTCAAAATATATGCAAACAAATTAAGCAAATGTTACGCCTGATTTATCGTAAGCAGTTTTAAACTTTTATAGTAGTTTGAATGATTATATTTGGATATTTTTGTTGACACATGGTAATAACTTATATGTATACATATTTTTATTGAAGAGAGATAAAATAATCCTCATGCACCACAAGTATCACACGGGGCTTACAGAAGTAAGTAAAACAAACAAAATAAGATAAATAAAATAAAAATTAAATATCAAAATAAAAGTTACAAAATAATGACAAAACAAAAACAAATCAAAAATATATTACAAGGTAAAATAATTGAGAAACAAATCCTTTACAATGAAGTTACAAAAATAGAGAAATAAAAAATTTACAAAAAATTACAAAATCAAATTAATGAATATACAAAATAAAGTGAACGAAGCTTTACTCGAAACAAGTTGAACAAGAACTAGGCCAGTTGATTTTAAAAGCATACAGTTTGACTTTCAGGCATTTTCTTTCTTTCTTAAATTTTGAACAAAAGAAGATAAAATGCTCCCCACTTTGCTCTCCACCAACATTACAGTCACAAAGTTTGGAAGGACACAGGTTGAATATATTGAAGTACACTTTAAAATTACATGCGTAAGGAATTATATAGTGATTTATAGTTTGTAAAAAGTGATTACAAGTTGGAAGAAATTTCTTCGTCAGAAAACAGTGAGCTGATTTCGTGGAATAAGTATTCCAAAGACAGACGTTTTCTTTAATTTTTTTGTGAAGAACGATTTTGGAATATTAATTAAAGTTTTTCAATGTCCCACTTGGTAGCGGATTTTGTGCAGAAATCAGGTCTTTTGTTTCCAATTATTCTAGTATGGCCACGAACAAAAGTAAAAAAACACTAGAATATTTAAAACCTTAAGAATTTTAAGATTCTTTTGAATTTCCACAAGAATATTACTGCAAGATGATTGACTTATATTTATATATATATATATATATATTAAAACTTCTCTACAAGAGAGAGATGAATAAACATGATCAAACTGAAAACAATTGAAATTGTAAGATAACCAGCCAATAGATTTTAAATAGAAATAAGAAAAATTAAAATAATAGAGTTAAAAATAAAACATAAAATCATGATTGCTACAGTATTATAAACATCGCTGACTTAGGAAAGCTTAAATATAAAATAATTTATATATATATATATAGTAAGTATTAACGTCAAAAATGTATCTCTGTATCTTTGAGGATCATTAAAAACAGGAAGATAAGAATTTTGATACAAAAACCTAGTTGCAATAGCTTCAGTGTGGCGTTCATACATGGCTGTTTTATACAAGAAAGTATAAAATAGAAGACAGTTCTTCATGATAAATCCAAATAGCCTTGAATGTTCTGGTATTTTACTCCATACGATATGTAAGGAGTGGGTCTAATTGATAACCTTTCGTACGCCATCTTCAATGTTAACACAACTAAGAATTACGAAATCCACTACGAATAACTAGTGAGTGATTGAGAGAGTTGTATTAAAGAGCACAATAAAACTGCAAGAGAGCTATTGGTGACGAACCTCGTAATTTTAACCAGGATTAAATTACAGGGACGACACCTGAGCTGGCATCCCCTCTCCTAACTTCCACCCCGTACCAAAAAGAGAACGTTTGAGCCTCGACATATTTAACGTGTAACATCCACTCTGCACGGCGGGTCTTCATCTATACTAGGCTCGAGATCCTGACACGTCAACCACGAGCCTGTGAACTTGACCACTAGGCTACCGTGGTTACCACGAATAACTAATACCATTGTCATAAAATTGTAAAAAGTTACTGAATTACACCAAACTTTAGATTGAGATTTGGCAATGGACTTCATATTCTTGAACCGTGGTCAATTGACGTAGATGGTACCTGAGCTTGCTCTGGTACATCGCTCTCCAAATTTCTTTATAATGTGTGAGGAGTACTGTGAACCGTGGTGAACCCATTGAACTCTTAAGTGGTTGCATAATAGCAAAAAAATATGAATTTTCTTGTTATGAGCAGCTCTAATACATTTCTTTTCTTTCATAATTTTCTTTGTCATTCCATTAATAAAATATATTATATTAGAAATTTTTTTATTTAATAGTCTTATTAACAATTCGTTGAGGAAAAGGAAAATATTTGTTGTTTTAATTATAATACATACCTGATAAAAGAAAATTTTATTTTACAAATGTCCCACACTATAAATAACACTTATGCCATTAGTGCATGTGCTGTGCAATAGTTTTCAACAATACAATTAAATCTTTCTAGTACAGGGCACACTTTCAAATACTCAGTATTCATAGGCTGACCAGAGTAACAGAGAGTACAGTCAGGTGAGTCGGCGATACCAATTAGTTAGATATGAGATCTCATACAGTCATGCGTCCCATACAGTCAAATGTCTAAAGAAAGCTACAGCAGCCTTTCAGGAGCCTCAGGAACTGAGGTTGGGTTCTCGTTTAAGATTGCCCAGTTCTTGTCCTTCGACATCTCTTCAGCTTCCATTTTAAAATTATACTTAAAAGTCATATTAGTAAAAAGTTTAAAGAGTTACAAGTAGAAATTCTTGTGGGTCTTTGGATCACAAAAAGAATGTTTTATATAAATACGCTTTGAAAATAAAAATTAAATACTTAGATTTTAATTGTGGTTTATCGGGCTTTAATGAAATATAATATCCTTTCTTCAAATTATCTCTACCTGTGTACATATAAACATCAAAGCGTCGTACGACCATCAGTAATTAACATATTAGTATTCTTTCCATGCTCGCACATGTATTGATTTACATGACCTCGTATGGCACACTTTTAAAGACCTACTAATTAATTACGGGAATCTCCTTCATGAGAAATATTGGAATAATCTTCAGAATTTCATCTTAACTCTATTTCTAGCAGTGAAGTGCTTTTAACCCCTTACTTGTTTGTACAGACACCGTGTGGGCTACCAAAAACTAGCCACAACAGGTTTACCCGTATACTGTAATTCATTGTTATTTTCTTCTTTCTATGCTTGATTTGTACATACGAGTATTTTTAATTCTTATTGTATGGACTATTAGTTGCGGATGGTTTTTAAGAGATGCAGTTTGTCCATGGTACTGAAATATTTCTCATCTGGGAATTACTTTGTGGTGAAAGTGGGAATTTTATCATTGAATACAGGAATTTAGATTCTTGAATATATTTGATAAGAAACAGGGACTGACAAGGAAATGTGCAATGTGTTGCCTTAGAAGAAAAGAAAATGGGAAGATAATCCAAAAAAGCTGATTTATCTCTGTCTCCATGCAGTGTAAGACTTAGTATTACGCCATGTTTCAGATTGTGTGTGCATAATACATGCGCGCACACACACAAAATCATCATAAGTTTAAAAAAGATGTACGAACATGAAATTTTTTTGCAACTATAAGAGAAATTATTTTAAGCTATATATGAAACATTCTTCGTAGCATGCGGAGTGTACTTATAAAAAGCAAACATTTAGGAAATTTTGCGCTCTACAATTATAAGATAAAAAAAAAGAGTATGAAAACTTTAAATTGAAAATTAAAACAAAATTCTTCCATTTTCTCATTCTATTACGTATTGTGCTTATTTACATGCAATAAAAAATGTGCCGTTTTTGGACCATTAGGGGGGAGGGGAACTGACCACGTAAAGGTAAGATTAGTATTGAGTCAACACAAAATGTCTAAATTTTAATTAGTTTAAAATATTTTATGCAATGTAATTTAACCTCAGAAGTCACGTAATTATAAAGTTGAGTTCACAAATTTTTTATCTCTTTAATTTTTACTTTATTAATTTTTAGATTTATTTTTTATTGTTTTTGCGAGATAAAAAAAATTTAAAACATTAAAACATTTATTTATTTTTTATTTTTATGTTTTTATAAGAATTTGTCATTGAAAACATGGTATTTTCTTTTTCCTGGAATGCAAAAAAGATATAAAAACAACAAATAAAATATTTTACACTCTTTGCCCTTTTTTGATAAGTTTCAACTACAAATTAGTTGTATCCTAAAATATTTAAATGAGCACAAGATTAAAGCTAGGTCAATGATGGTGTAGTTTCCCGAGTTTTCTAGCGATATACATTGCTCATTGTGAAATTGTTTAATATAAATTTTTAAAAAACACATTTAAAATAGCAAAGAATAAGGAATTAAAATTACTCTGAATTTATTATCACTACTATAACAAATTATGTAATGTGAAAAATATTGTTATACATACTTAAGATTATAACGGGGTTAAATCTTTGAAAGTTAACGTTAGATAGGTTATAAGAGGTCATTAAAAACTATTTATGCTGCTAATTTCCCGACTATTATTTAATAAAACACAACTTGAAATATTATTAATTGTATGAAGTACCTCAAAATATAAAATATATTACTGACAGTCTAAATTGAACAGCACTATCGACCATGCTATCTGAATAAAAACCATCAATAGTTCAATGTTATTTGAAAGTTTTGTTGAAACCTTGAGAAACTCATTATCGTGTTTTTAATTTGAAACAAAAATGGAAAACTAGATATGAAAAATATCTATGATTGTGTAAAAATATATATAAAAGCTACAATATTTGAATGGGAGCCAGTACTAGAAAACTTTTAAGAGAACCAGTTTTATTACTTTAATAGCCACAAAACCCATTTAATGACTTTCTTATAATATGAAAACAAAAGAAACACTTTTATATATAAAAAAAGGTTAAATAAAGAGCACAACAAATGAAAATCGATTTAAAGTCATTATGATCTTGAGCTTAGATATGCGAAAATTTGTAGTTTTGGTAGAAAAAAGGACTTATAGATTAAATGTAATCAACTAAATGAGATATTGAAGTGCTTTAAAATTATGATACGGTTACAAATTATTGGAATTTTGTTTATTTATACAATTATTCCCTTTAATTTCATCTTAAATATCATTTTTATGGTCCTTTTCTTCAGGACTCGCTTTTAAATATTTAACTAGCTTACCCGCATAAACGGGAATTAATTCTAATCGTATCTTTAAAGTTAACAGCTTGCATCTTTTAAAAGTAAGATTGCGTCAAAAACGATGAAGCTATTGCTTTCTGCCAATCATATCAACCTTAAGAAGTCATGCGGGATTTGCTGCCAGAGTTCTTTGTCCCTTCATCTTTGTCTGTGTGTCTTCTTTATGTGGAATGAAGGTCCTTTTTTTGTCTTTGCTTTCGTCTTATGAAAGTGGTACCGTATTTTGTACTGCTATGTGACTTTTAATCACCATAGTATGTGTTGTACTACTTTTATAAGTTGATACGTTTCATAAGTTTTGATAAGTTGCTTCTATTTTTTCTTCGTGTTCAATAAAAACGGATTAATTTAAAGAAAAGGATCTCTCCTCCATTCAACAACCCGAAACTGATCACCTCAACAAAAAATACATAATACCATTCTCAGTAATGTTATATATATATATATATATATATATATATATATATATATATATATATATATAATGATTCCCCCTCTTGTATCCTTTCAATTAACTCCTTTCAAATATGTTTTAAATCTTTGGTTCAAGTAAACAAGTTAATCCTAATCGTTCTCTATCTTCCTTTCGTTTCCATCCAATCACGCTTACCGATAGAAAGGAGTCACGGAACCTTCGCCACCAGTATTTAGACCCAGAGGTGCTGTTTGCTCTCTTTCTTTGTCTTTGTGTTCGTTTCGTAAAATGTCGCTGTTGCATGTTGCTTCTGGTATATGTTTGGGTTCGTTCATATTAGTTTATTTTTCTGACTGGTATTGAATTTCATATATCTGTGACCATGAATAAAAGACGATTAAAACTAATTCAGGAGAAATTTCTGTTATCAAGAAACAACCAACATAAATACCATCAGCAAATCTACATTTTAAGAACCAACACCGATAAACACCGGCCAATGCTAAAAAATAATTCGCCAGATTTACTACACACACACACAAACACACACACACATATATGCCTACATATGTATAAAGCTATCTTTGAACTCCGATTAATACCGAATCTGTTTCCTCTACATATGATTCATGAAGAAGTATATACTTTCCTGATGCTGTAAAACAACAACAATTTAGGACAGGCAGCATTTCAGTGGTAGATGTACTCTTAAAGTTTGTATTTAGGCCCTGATGGAAGTGATATAAGCAATAGAAGGCGTGTCACGTGACTAGTCAGACAAAATGAAGGTGTTTGCATTGGGAAAGGCTTTTTTGTCGTTGAATGGAATCCGCAACTGCTGTACAATGATAATTTCGATCAGGATTCGGAGAACCTCTAACTAGGAAATTTATTTAACAATCAGATGAAAAAAACTATTAACTACGGGCAGTTTATGCAAAAGTAGAAGTCCAGTATGAAGCTAAAACAGTGTTATTACAGGCGTTATTAATGTATTTCATACCTACGAATTTGAATGGAAATGGAGTAACAGCGCGTTGTATGCCGTGTGATTTAGGGTTCACACACATAATATATGTGGCTGTCTCTAACAAAACTTAAAATAGTCCTTTACTATTCTGTTACAAGTGACATATAATATCTTACATCTTTTTGATTTATACTGCGTTGAAATTATAACCTTTATATTAATCACCCGGTGTGTTAGGAAAGTAAAATTTCTTTAAAATTTTCAAGCATTTAATTCCTTTGTTGAGCAATTAATCCTTCTCCCCAAATGTTGCAAACAGCAAAGAACAGGAATAAAAGCTCTTAACGACATTTTCAATAGGGGTTCATTTTCATACCAGTCGTCTATTGTGTTTATGGAGTGGTCCCACTAACCGATTGATTCACATTTCTCTCCTCAAAGCAGCTACCAAGTTTATCATAGTCAATTCACCCCACCACCAACACAGCTTTTCATTGAAGTGGTGACCCAAGATTTGAACACTATTTGGTAGCACAGCCTAACACTACTTGTCGATTATTCACTTCGTGGAGAGTCTAACACATTTCCAATAAATCACAGCAAATATCATATATGCATCAAGCAGACCCGCCACGAGACTACAAGAGACTACCTGTAACGTGAACGAAAAAAATTGTATCTAAGGCACTAAATTCTATTGGAGATGTATGCCAACTGCAGTATTATCTGGAAAACAACCTACTACGTGTTTTGTTCAGAAATTTTATTAACAACAAAGAAACCCTTCAGGAGGAAGAGGGTAGCATACCTCTTGTTTCTCAAATTTCAGACATCAAAGGACAGGAATAAAAACACTTAAAGACTGGCCTGAATAGGGATTTCTTTTCACCTCAGCGGTCTAAGGTTTGCACACAATAAGTATGGACCAGCAGGTTGATGGCTCAAATAAAAACGCTTAATCCAAGAACAACATCTAATCGTCAAAGTTGTCTGTCTGAAAGCAAATAATTAATTCAGAAAAAAGCAATAATTCATTAAAAAAAGTTATTTCTGATTTCTTACTATCGTATTTATTTAAATCTAAGCCGCCATTGATTCTAAGTAGCAACCCCAACTTTTCAACGTTTTTGTGAATATTGAAAAGTAGTGTAAAATGGTTTATCGATAGCAAATTTTACGAAATTAAAACCAATTTAAAATGAGGGCTAATAATGTGATTAATTAGTTATTTTACCAGTACTACCAGTTAGTTACTTTTGAGTATGCATACATGAACCTTTAATAGCTCTAATTGTCACATACAACGACTTATTTCCTTTCGATTCTAAGCCACACCTGATTTTATATAGTATTACAAATGGAAAAGAAGTGCGGCTTAGATTCGCGTAAACACGTTACTTCTTATAAACGTTCATTTTCCTTTAAGGAACATTCAAGCAGAATTTTGTAACATAAAAAAGTCCAATATAAAAGTATTAATAATTTATATAAGGAGTAAAAACAATCATTTTTAAAACTAAATATTTTTCAAAGTTGTTTTTCATTTTCACTTATTTTTGTTTTTGTTATTGCACTTTCGTTTTTCATAGTTTTATTGAAATGATAGTTACATATGTTTTATAGAAATGTAACATCTTTTTTTCGTATTTGATGCGTTATGTTTTAGCAACTGGTTTAGACTCAAGTATGGATCTCTTTTACTTTTAATTATGGTAAAAAACAACTCGTTTCAAAAGTAAGATCAATTAGAAATAGAGCCGGTTGATAATGACATACGTTCATTAATATGTATTCAAAATATATAAGCATTGTGTTTTTACATACACAAACATACGTATAGAAATATGGGCAGATAAACATTTTCCTTTAAACTGCTTAAACCATATATTGTAGTTTATAGTATCTGTTTTTTTCATTGTTTAAATGTAGAAGAAAAATAACATAAAAAAACAACAACATTTTTTAGCATTGTTTTATAATTTTTAAACATACATGCCATGATTCGAGAATTATATATAACTTCTAATTATAATTCCTTAAAATCAAATGTAAATGTTAACATTGTTTTATAATTTTTAAACATACTGCCATGATTCGAGAATTAATTTCTAATTATAATTCCTTAAAATCAAATGTAAATGTTAAAAAAAATTTGCTTTTGTTTAATAAAATAAAAACTAAATATAAGCTTTTATTTAATTTAAATGCCATTAGATTCACGTGAAAACATTCCAAAGAAAAACTGCATTCTTTAAAAGGTAGGAGAAAATAAATGAGATACGAAGTAAAAAAGCTTACAAAGCAAATTTTTGAAAAACTTTTGCAACACTTTACCAGGTGAATGAAAAAAACCCACAGTTTTTTAAATCTTAAAGCTTTCAGATAAATTAAAACTGAAACATGCCTATTTCTCAGCAATCAACGGAGAACACGAGAAAAAAAAGTTAAAGAAAAACTTAAATGTGGAGAAAGGCAATTTTACATGCTGAAGAACATGTGCGCTCAAACGAAACTTTTAAGAAATAGCTATGCAAATAATTTTTTTTTTGTAAGTTAAAAGGATTTTTGTACCATGTGTATGAAAAGAAGAAGAAAAAAATTAGAAGAAATTTAACAGGACAAAGAAACTGGCATGAAAAAATTACTGTCAGCAATGTATTTTAAAAACAATTACTTTGTTTAAAATGTTTTAAAGAGTGACAACTCAATTGAATTTATCATTACTAAATTTTAAATTTGTATGAAACTTTTAAGGTATCCAACTACTTGCAACAACTCTTTTTTTAAAAAAATGGTGATATGGGGATTTTTTTTGTTGTTTTTGGACTTGCTTAGTATAATTTAAGAAAAATATGCTAAAATTAAGAAGAGAAAAAGAAATTATTATTATAAAATGGAAAAAAAAAAACATAAACGGGGCCCTTTTGGTACAAAAAATTTTTGAAGAAATTTTAAATTTTTTAATTCTGATGTGATGTTATTCTATTTGAAATAAATCTCAGGATAAGAAATATTTTAATTTTTACAAAAACTAGAGCTTTTTATCTTAGTTATTATATGAAATTGCTTTAAAAAATAATGATATTATTCACCAAAGGGACTTTAAATTTTGTAATAAAACAGTGATTGATAAATCTGAAGGTTAAAACACTTCTACTATTACACAGAACATACACAAAAAATTTGAGTTAATTACTTTCAAAACATTTTGAACTATCGCTGTTCCCGTTTGAGCATTTAAAAAAAAAAACACATTTCGAGTAAAACGCGTTTTAAAGTATGACATACACTATCTAGCCAAAAGTATCTGGACACCCCTTAAAAAAGTGGTTCTGGAGAATGACGAAATTTGATACGAAATTGAAAGCTATAAAAGTGTTGGTAGTGGTTTGTCAGATTGCATTTATGCATTTGTGAGGCAATGAGTAAGTCAAATGAGCTTAGTGAGTTTGATCATGGCAGTATAGTGGGATGTCATATTTGTGGGAAATCAGTTTGTGAGATTGCGTACATTCTACAGAAGCCTAAATCCACTGTGAGTGATGTAATTGTGAAGAGGAAACGTTGAGACAATGAAACGGCAGAAAAACGAACTGGTAGGCCAACAATACTTTTTGAACGCAATCGCAGAACTCTGAAAAGGGTAGTGAAACAAAATTGTAAGTCCTCGTTGGTGGAAATTTCTCAGGAGTTCCAAAGGTAACTAGGAATTAGTTTTAGCAGTAGAACTGCCCGTCGAGAGTTAAAAAACTTGGGATTCCATGGTCGTGCAGCCGTTCACAAGCCAAACATCACTCCACAGAATTGCAAAGCATCGATTGCAATGGTGTAGAGCTCACCGTCATTGGACTGTGGACATGTGGAAAACTGTTCTTTGGAGTGATGAATCTCGCTTTACAGTCTGGCAGTCGGATGGACGCGTCTGGGTTTGGCGGATGCCCGGCGAATGTTTCTTTAGTGACTGCATTGTGCCGACTGTTAAGTTTGATGGTGGAAGCATAATGGTGTGGGGTGTTTCTCGTGGTTTGGCCTGGGTCCATTAGTTCCTGTGATTGGAAATATGAACTCTGAGATATATGTGGACATTCTGGACAATGCTGCACTCCCAACTCTATGGCAATATTTCGGGGAAGGCCCATTTCTCTCTTCCAGCAGGATAACTGCTCCATTCACACATCGAGGCTTGCACAGACGTGGTTTGACGAAATGGGTGTTCAAAAACTGGACTGGCCTTCTCAGAGCCCCGATCTAAATCCCATAGAACACCTTTGGGACGAATTAGAGCGCAGATTACGTAGCCAGCCAAATCGACCATCCTCACTGCAAGCACTCACTTTAGCTGTGATGGACGCCTGGAAGGCAATTCCTATGGTCACCTATCAAACATTGGTGGAAAGTCTTCCCAAACGTGTGCAGGCTGTCATCCATGCAAAAGGGGGACCAACATCATATTAATATGTGCCTCAGGACGCTTTAAGTCCATACCACTGTGTGTCCGAATACTTTTGGTCAGATAGTGTATCTTTCTTAAAGTAATGACATCTGGTTTTACTAAAACACTTGTAGTTTTTGTTCTAGAGAACGGAAAATAATGAACTTGGTATTTTCATAAAGCTAAAAAGTTGTCCTATAAAATAAAATCATAAAATAATTTGTTAATTTTTAGTAAATTTTATACAATGTTAAGGAAGTCGGATAACGTAACGTGTGAAAAGTTTACTAAATATATAAAAGCATTAATCAAACTCTTTTATATAAAGAGATTGCTCTCTTATATAGGACTTGATTAATTTCATATTAATATAATTTACTACATTTAATTAAATTCATCAATCCTATACATATGGGTATATGACTAGAATAATTAATTCAAGATGAATGTCTTGTTCCACTTTACGAGAGGCTTCGTAGAGTGTGATAGAATTACTAATAATATATAAATATTGTACATTTTTACAAATTGTTACTACAAGGCTCATTATATTTGATTTTTGGTCAAGTCTCTAGAATGTTAAAAAAATTTTAGAGAAAAATGTAGATAATTAACTTAGTAACTACTTGCGTCATTTAAAGTTAGAAAAAGGTCATCAGGGTTAAAAATTTTGTTAATGTTAAGGAATTTTGTTTTAAAAAATATAATTAGATTTGAATTATTTTTCCTAACATTTCTGTTTGATCTTAATTTTATAAAATTATTTTTAATTAAAAAAGACTTTAGTGAGATATATCATTTATTATAGTCTGAATTCAAAAACTGTGAATCACATGAATATTTTGTTTAAAGAATTACGTTACTAAATTAAACGCAATGAGAAAGTGTATCGAATGAATGTGACATTTTCTCAAATATGATATAATGAATGCATTTTTAAGACAAAAAAATCATTGTCATTCCCCTGAAATTTCGTTTAAATTGTCTAGTGTTACGAGTTGGTACAATATATATATATATATATATATATATATATATATTAACGAATTAAATAGTATCAAATTAACTAAACATTTAGTTAATATCTGAAACATTTTTAGTATAAAATCTAAATTTTACAAAATATTTGTTTTTTTTTTAATTTTAAAATTAGTCTAAATATCGAATTTTGTATATTTTTGCTTGAGGAGCTTAAGAAATGAGGTAAATCAGAAAATTAAGGAAATTGAGATTAATGTCTGAAGTATGTTTTGGTATCAAAATTATTATCGTACTTAAAATTTTATGTTTGACATTTTTCAAAGCTTTCTCACAAAATGTGTGAATACCTTTTTTTTAATTCTAAGAACGATAACAAATAAACACAAACGTTAAAACAAAAATAAAACTTATTATTATGCAAAATGATGAAAATTATTAATTGCAGTTATGAAAAAATTGAGATGTATAGTACCAAAATTACAATTGGGAATCGGGGTGTTCCAAAAGGTTTATGCACTGTTAACATTATTTTACTCATCAATCTACTTAAGCGCTTTGTTTGAAACGGAGAAAAATTCTGAATCATTCCCGTGAATTAATCAAGGTTGGCGACTTTGGCGAACCCCTAAGTGTGTGTATGTTTCACCAAATATTTTACAAAACTAATATATAAATTCGTATAATGCCATTGGATTTAGTCATGATACTAATTATCTATAATTATCTTTGTAAATTAACGTTCATAACTGTTTTCTACAGTTCAGACGATATGGTACCCTAAAAATCATTGAACTGTTGAAAATTTTTTATTGGCATATTTGATACCTCGAATCTTTATAAACATGCCTGCAAAATTTCAAAGTTTTACCTGCATTTTTTTAACAAGTTATGGAGCAATATTTGATGCTGGACAGACTACAACGTCCACATTTCAGATTATCTGCTAGAAAAAAGCCTGATAAAAATGAATTAATTATTTTTCTACCGCTCTTAAATAAGACTGACATTATATATGCAGTAACAAATCACTTCAAGAAAGAACTGGACAATTTATGCAAAAATTCTAGTTTGTATATTGTTTTTTGGAAGAGCAAATGTATTTGGCCAAGATTTAAAAGTTATGCGTGCTTTTTATGATATTATTATGAATGAAATTAAAACTTTAAAACGGATTCTCCCAAAGCACATATACTAAATATCATTTTGATAACTCAGATATTTAAAAATCTAATTCGCAAGAAGAGAAAAACTCTCCCAATTTTATATATTTGTTTTTGGTGATATATATATATCCCATGTGTGCGAGATTCAACACTTTTATTATTAAATTATTTTAAGGTATTTATTTAAACAAATGCACATATACAATTCTTAGATATTGATGTATTTTACCTATAAATTGTTATTTGATTTTTCTTTTATTCGTGAACAATATTTAACATGCGAAGGCTTTTAAAATCATGGAAATAAAAAATAAAGACATAAACATCTTTGTACATGTTGTGCATTAGCTCTGAGCATGGAATTAGCTCTGAAGTGCATGTATTTATTTTTTTAAATAATTATTGAGATAAAGTTTTATGAAATATTGGTCTTTCATTCGTTTTCTTCTATATATTCATTATGGCAGTATACTGTTAAATTGTTCTACGTTTGTTCAATTATTTGTTTTTTATGCAGTTTTAAATAAGCTAATTAACATTTCATAAAAGTTTCAGACTATTTTATGAATATTATATCATACTAAACATGGAATGAAAACTTGAAACTAGTATTTATTCATGTTGAATTTTTGTACATATACTATTATTCAAAACCCTAAGGCTTTTTTGATAATTGAAGTATGGGTTTGAAATTTTTTATACATGTTCTGAAATGTATGTTTTGTAAAATTGTGAATGGAATGAGCTATAACATGTTTGATACTTTTTCTAAAAAATTTCAAATTCAAAATTAGTGTTTTTTTAGAACTTTTTGAAATTTTTAACTATAAAAAAATTAATAAAAATTAAAGAGCAACAGCAGAAAAAAACCCATGCACAGTTTTATGTAGTATATTATAAGGTACTTGGGAAAAAAAATTTGAAAGAAAGAGACATGTTTAAAAAAGCCTTAGGAATTTAAATAATGTTTAAAAAAGTCCAAAAAATTTAAATTTTACAAACATTTTACAACAAATTAAAAATTTTTTGTATGGAATTACCATTAAGTTTTAACCTTTATAGAATACAATTAAAACCAAATATCAAATATTAAAAATAAAAAAAAATTGCCTTGATACCATATCGCCTTAAGATGATAATCGAGAATAACATTAAGGATGTAACTTTTTGGTGACTGTACCTTTACTGTATTTAACATTTCTTCCAATCGATGGTAAAATCTATTTGATGTAGAAAATATTACATAAAATAACATTTTTACGGAAGTCACTAAATGGAATGAGTGTTCTAGATTAGAGATTCGTAAACGTTTCGGTGTGCCGACTCATATATTTTGTACAAAAATTTTATGCGACCCCATAAGCATTGCACAAAGTTTACACACGCAAGGGGACTTTTCTATGTACTTCTATATGTATTTTTATTTGTATTGTTTCTGCAACAATAAAAATCCGTAATAAGTTTTTACTTTGAATATAACGAAATAAATTTTAATTAACTAACAAATTAAAATATTATATATTATCCTTGTCTTGATAAAATTTCAGATAAAATGTGTTAAAGTACTTGTTAATGTTGGGAAAGTTATTTTTTTCAAAAAGATATATCAAAAATCCTAAAATTTTTGACAAACCCTGCTACAAGTTACACGACCCACATTTTGAGGGTCGTCAGTCCTAGTTTAAGAAACACTGCTCTAGATGATTGAATTAGGAGGCAATTAATAGGATTCATTGTAATTTCTTTTCATAATAAGACTGATGAAAAAATAAGTTTTTTTTGGTATCCGACTATCGTGAAATTTGACAAAAAATAATGAATTTTTTATGATTTTATTTTAAAAGGCCATCTTATTAACTTTATAAAAATACCAAGTTTATTATTTTTCAGTTGGTAGAACAAGATCTACAAGTATTTTAGGAAAATCATATGTCACTATTTTAAGCAAGATGTCATACTTTAAAACGCCTTTTACTCGAAATGTGGTTTTTTTTAATGCTGAAACGGGGACAGGGATTGCTCAAAAAGTTTTGAAACTAATTAACTAAAAATTTTTAAGTATGTTCTGTATAATATCAGAAGTGTTTTAACCTTCTGATTTATCAATCACTGTTTTATTACAAAATTTACAGTCCCTTACGTTAATGTAACTAATTTTTGAACAATTTCATATAATTACTAAGATAAAGTGCTCTAGTTTTTGTAAAAATCAAAATATCTTTTATCCTGAAGTCATTTCAAAAATGAATAGCAAAGCAACTGATTAAAATTGAAAATTTGAAAATTTGTTCATCAACGTTTTGTACAAACGTTTGTGTAATTTCTTGTAAATTTTTACCAATTTTTTTTCCATTTTAGTAGTAATAATTTCTTTTTCTCTCCTTAAATTTAGCATATTTTTCTTAAAATGTAATAAATAAATCTAAAAACCACAAAATAAATCCCCATATCCCCATTTTTTTAAAGAAAAAAGTTGTCGCATGTAGTCGGATACCCCTGAAGACAGCATTTTAGGAAGTTTAACATTGTAGTTTTTGAAAACTTCACAATAGGATGAAATAAAATGTATCATTATGCGTTGTAATTCGGCAAGTTTTTCAAATAAAAATATTATAGTACAAGAAACGCGTACTAGTTGAAACATGATACCTTGATGCATGTAAAATGTCTCAAGAGAACGACCAGAGATTTGGAAGGATCATTAAGTCTTATAAATGTCAGGACTAACTCAATTATACAAAGCCCAAATTCTCACTCTGAGATATTATACTATGTTACATATGTATCCATAGAATTTGTGGTAGACATTGTAATCCAGGATATGAGAGGGCTTAGCCACAGTAATTCCTGTTTTCTGGGGTTATGATGTCAAATAAGATAAATCTTATCAAAACAGCTGTAATAGGATTCTAGTATTTGGTTTAGGCTCAACTGCTCTTTAAGAAGTGACATTATGTATTTTTTCCTTTTTTCTGGAATAAGTAGGCATTAACGCTAATTTAATCTTCCCGTTTATATAGCAACTAGAAAAGATATTATTTTGTTTTGTATTCGTAAATAAAATAAAACTTGAAATATTCTATTTAGATATCTATTATTTTAAAAATGAGAAAAAAATACTTCCGAAATTTATAATTGTTATTCAAAATTCTTTTTTTTTTGAATTTCTGTTTATTTAACATTAAGTATTAAAGTTTAGATATAAAAATGCTTTAATTTTGCATATTTTTGATGAAAAATGTTTTTTTATAGCCACTTTAGGATATAACTGTTATTAAAACATTTGTAAAAAAATTATTTTAAAAATCAGATTTCCTCAATAGAGAAAAACAAAAACAATAATTTTATAAGTTTGCATAATGTTCATTATCTAGAAATACACGTCATTCATAATCAAAATTGTAATTTCTAAGTAGACTTGCTGTGTTTGAATTCATATATCGAATTCAAAACATATTTTATATTTACATAGATATTTTCTAGAAATTTTTTGTTATGTATCTAAAAATATATAGATATTTTTAAAGGTATTAGTACTGGTGCTTAAGGTTGTCTTTGCGCTTGATGTTACAGAATAGGACCCGCATTTGGAATATGTGTTTTCAGGTATAAAAGTGCACCAGCATTAATATAATATTCTGGCTTTGTTATCCTACAGAAAAGAGCATATTTTATCATACCACTCATTTTTATTTAGTTTGATCCATTTTTTCTAATACAAAATGTTTTTTGCGTTTTTTCTCCGACACTGTAATGTAAATAGAGATATCCCTTTATATAGTAAAAGGGAATCAATAACTAACTATGGTATGTTTTGAAATTTTAAAAGCTCTGTCTTATAAACAGATGTATGATTTACAACGCTGCAAATTTTCACGAAAACTGAGAATTTTTTCTGATTGAAAATGTTCTCCACGTTTAGTTCAGGTTCTTGTAGATTTGGTGAAAACAGCCTTTATACTAATAAGAGATTTGAAGCGGGATGCTTAGAAAATACTATTCAACCAATAAAAGCTAAAAAAAAATGATTGAAAATTCTTTATACAGTTTTAAGTATTACATAATTTAACTGAACTTCAAAGTAATGTAATTATGGGGATCTGCAAGTTCTCATAATATAACGAAAATGTTTGATTTCCCACAAATTTGATTATTAATTTTATTTGAGTAAAAATGCTAAACTATGCGAGTAACGTATTATAAAAATATATGGGGAAAAAGCTATATATTTAAGATATTCGACTGGAGAAATGGGATATTTTTTCGTGGTTTTTATATTTGTTTAATACATTTAAAAAACATATGCTAAAATTAAGAAGAGAAAAAGAAATTATTATTACTAAAATGGGGAAAAAATTGATAAAAATTTACACAAAAAATAACATAAAGGGTGCCCATTCTGTATCCAAAGTTTATGAACAAGCTTTCAATTTTTCAATTCTGAGATGTATTGCTGTGTTATTTATTTTTGAAATGACCTTCAGAATATATAAGAGATATTTTAACTTTTTCAAAAACTATAGCACTTTATCTTAGTTATTATATGAAATTCCTTAAAAAAAAACAGTGATTATATTAACATAAGGGACTGTAAATTTTGTAATTAAACAGTGATTGATAAATCTGAATGTTAAAATACATCTACTAATATACAGAATATATACGTAAAATTTTAGCTAATCATTTTCAAAATTTTTTCAGTAATCGCTGTTCCCGTTTGAGCATTTTCAAAAAGAAAAAAAAAACATATTTCGAGTAAAACGCATTTTAAAGTATCGCATCTTGCGTAAAGTAATGGCTTCTGCTTTTACTAAAACACTAGCAATCTTTGTTCTAATGAATGGAAATAATAAACTTGTTATTTTTATAAAGCTAATAAGGGCCTATTAAATAAAATCATAAAAAGATTATAAATTTTTGGCAAAATTCAAAATTTTAGGCTAATCGGATGCTTTAAAACTATAATGAGTTATAATTTTTTTTATTGTTAGTAAAAACTCGGAAGGAAAATGAAGCAGATACTGATAAAAGTTGAAAAAATTTGACCTTCAACAGTAGCAACAAGAGACGTCAGTGTTGTGTCTTTCCCATTGACCCGAAGCCTCAATTTCTTTAATTAGCTCTCGTGACATACTAGTTTGTCACTAGGGACGTGACGACCTCTCTTACGTACAGATGACATGCTACGCTCTATCATTTACTGCCTACCATTACCATAGTTACTAACACACTTCCAACCACCCTAGGAACGTGATATTTTTAGGGAGTGTTACATTTTTAACGAAAATACTGATTTTTCATTATAAATGATGTATTTTTAGGACATGATTTTTCTCTTTGAAAGACAGGGGAAAAGTTTTTGATGCTAGTGGACTGAACTGTATATAGGTGTATTTCTGTGGAGAAAAAATTAGTATATGGTAACTTTATTGGCAAATTTGGTAATGAACTTTAATATTATGGAAATTTGCTGCTATATTTTTTTAAATAAGTTGAATAATAAGTGCAGTTGGATCAAACTAATGAAATTGGTAAACTGTACAGTTAATAAACTCAAATTATATAAAAAAAATCCTTCTATAATATGAAATTGGTTGAGTAAATTTATGTTTGATTTAAATATAGTTCTGATTATTTATCTGTATAGCTGCTAAATTTAGCAAAATATTTTACCACTTAGTCTTAAAGTATCCAATTCTGTGTAAATCAGATAACACAATTTCAATAAAAAAATAATAAAAATCGGCGAATATATGTTTTACCAAACCAAGAAGAGAGAGTATTGTAGATACAAAAAATACTCAACTGTGATTTACAAGATAAAGAATATGAAACAAAAAAAATCTACAATGGTTTTTATTATGTGAGCAAAACTAATATTATAAAATTTTGCTTTATGCATAAAAATTATTTTGAAAATAATTTTGTTTAATTCAAAAGTAATTTTATAAAAAAATTCATCAGTTCAAACAAATTCTATCCAGTAAATAATTTAAAATGATTAAAAAAAAAAGAGAAAAACCGTGTTATTTAGTATAAAATTGAGTAACTATTTGTTTTTCAAAAAAATAATTCTGATTTTTTTAAAATTCTTTCAGCTGATGCACTCGTTTCGAGCCAAGCAATATTTAAGTTTAGACAATGATAGAAGTACTTTTATTATAATTTTCCCTTTGACGTCATTGTTAAATAAATAATTCCGTTTACTTTATTAAGTACTGTTTATTCTTTTATGGAAATGTACTAAACTCTACTAAAAAGAATAAGTGAAACATGTTACTTATATTAAATTTAAAAAAAAATGTTCAAGATCAAATAACCAAATATAAAGCATTTCAACAGAATGCATATTTTCTGTATCAAAAACATTAAAACCCACTTTGAGTAAAGCTACATAGAAAAGTAATAAAAGTTTAATTTATAACCGCATTTAAGAAGCATATTTCCAAACTTTTCTCTTAGCTTTTGACGTCATTGTTAAATAAATAAAGAAACTTACTCAGTAGGACATTCTGATGTTACATGCAAATAATTCGAAGTATGAATAATTTATAAGCAAGATTCAATTGAAACTGTCTATTATAATACATTAAAAAATACATTCTACATTCTAGAGCTAAAAACATTCCCATGAATATGTTAATTTTTAAATAAATCATATCAGAGCTTTTGATCTTTGACTTTTTTTCACTTCACGGTAACCGAAAAATTGGCCAAACTAGTTTTACTTTTCCTATAATCTCCCGATTATAAATAAATTTGTATCGTCTGATATAAATCTGTTTTCAAAATAATGCACTAACAAATTCGAAAAGCACAGATTTGAAGTTGAAACATTTTGAAATGGTTTCTGATTAATATATTTAGACGTATTTCAATTGTCAAAAAATATTCAGTATAAATTAGATTACATTTATTCAGTGGAATTCTTTATTTAAGTAAAAAAGAACACCGAATATATCTAGCGAAAAGTACTTTTTATTATATTATGTCGGCAGTTTATCTGGAAATGCTCTTTCGGTTGAGGAATCTGAAAAGAATTTAATTAAAATAATGTATTCTATAAATATAAGGAAACGAATTTATTCACAGTTTTTGAACTAGAAGTTAGGCAAAAATTTTATTTATGAGATTTATTTGACGGTTTCTTTGTAAAAATCAGCTTACAAAGGGTGTTTTGTATATTTAAAAAAAAGTGATGAAATTAATTTATATAACACGTGTGTGCAAAACTTAAGCAACAATGTAAACTCTAAGCTGATAGCCATGAAATTGCTGAAAAGAAGTTATTCCAATCAGTACAATGAAGGCATAATTCAGTAAACAGGTGATGCGTTTGCAAATGTAAGGAACAAAACGTCATACGCGACGTAAGTGTACGCAAAAATGCAAGCGATCGGTACGCCCAGCTCAAGACTACAGTAAAAGCAAGAACGGAGGTGCATTGTAAGATATTCGCTGCAAGGGCAAAGAAATTCTTTAGTGAAATATGGCTGAAAGAAATTACCTCAACGACTTCACACGGGGAAGAATGATCAGGAAGCTGGAGGAGCGACGTAGTTTGACCAGTGTAGCTGAAGAGTTCTAAATCAACAAAAGTCTCATTTCGCACACTTTGTGAGGTCACGGTAGCTTAGTGGTAAAGGTAACAGACTCGTTGCTAACGCGTAATGAGTTTGAGCCTAGTACCACTAAATACTCGCCGAGCACAAGGGATCGATGCACGTTAAATGTGTCGAGGCTCAAATGTCCTTCCATTGGTCTGATGTGGAATATTGGAGAGAGGGTGCCAACTCAGGTGTCATCCCAGTCATATGACCATGGGTCAAAATTACGAGGTCCGTCAACAAAATCCCTTGTGTAGCTAAATAGTGCGACGTTGACATTCACTCACTCACTCGTACACTTAGAAAACCTTCCTAACCATAGATGTAGCAGCTGTAAGAAAGGTTGGTGGTAAACACCCGAGGAAGACAACTTCAGTGGGCGACTTATATATTGACATGCAGGCGAAGCCTGATACCAGTCAACAAGTGTCATTGATCAGCAACTGTGTACAGCAAGAGGACGACAAGTGTTGCGGTTTACTGTAGCCAGACGCCTTCATAAAAGTAGCTTATTCATCCGACGTTCTAAAAGCTACATCTCTTTGAAAATTTACTATCTGTAGCACCGTTTAGTGTTGTGTAAGGAGCACAAAACCTGGACATCTCATCAATGGAGTCATGTCTTCTTTACGGATGAGAGTAATTTCAGAGCCACAAGCGATTCGTAACTCCGGTTGATTTGGAGAGAGGTCAGGACACGACTTCATCCCAATAACATCACAGAAAGATACCTTTACGGGAGTCCTGGAGTTGACAGGTTTATTTGCGATTACTCGTTAATAGGATTAGACGTTATATTTTGACTGATTTATTCGTGATTCCTAAAATAAGAACATTTCAATAGATCACATGTGCTTTAGTGAGTGACTGAAACTTTTCCCTAAATATATATATATATATATATATATTATATGCAACATTTCATGAAAACTGCAAACACGCCAACATCAGAAAATTATACAACATTTCAGGGTAGTCATACATCAAAGAGTAAAGTTAGTAACGTGAGAAGCTTAGCTGCCCGGTACACGTTAAGTAGTATATAAGGGAAAAAAATCTGCAGAATGAGTAATATATGATCGTTATTTCTGACCGAAAAATCTTTGTTAACATATTTTCCTGTCTCAGAGTAATCATAATAGAAGAAGAATGCAAGGTCATCATCGTTGTAGACAGTTCCAGCCGACCAAAGTAAGGTTTTATGAAGGTTATGGAGACTGGACTGGGAAGGGTAGGTTGACCCATATATCAAATCTCAGCTGACATCTTCCTAGACACATCCACAGTGCACCAGCTGGGATAGAATTGTTTGATATAAGGAAATGCAGCAAGAGTGAGGAGTGCATGTGCAACGAGAGCAATATCAACGTGTGTGAAACGATACATTAGTAGACAAGTGGTGGCAGTCCCCCAAGCCATTTACGTCAATTTTTCGCACCTGTGCAAGAGACACCATTGATGACCAGAACCATTAGCTCTGACTGGTTGCTTGTGACCTGTCTTCATGACTTCAGTTAAGAAGACTTCTACTGACCACATAACACAGACAACTCTATTTGTATTTGTGCTAGGCTGCCCGATGGAATGACACATGGTCGTGTTCACAGATGAGTCGTCCTTCTGTTTTGTCTAATGAATTGTTTTAAACAAGTGTGGTATTGATACGATAGCAGGTCCAATCTTGCAGCTTTTATGAAGTTCTTTTTCACACGACCATATTTCTTCAGATTTAGGGCATCAATGCATACGATTACAGGTTAACTCTGGCTCCTATTTAGGACACCATAACAGTTGAGATATACTTTATCGACATGCTTCTCCCAGTGTAACTCTTCTTTCTTTGGGTGATATTTAATGCCTTAAGACAGCAGAATAACACCCGACCGCATACTGCACGCATCAGTCAATTTGCTCTGTAAATTACACTAATGCTTCCCTTGTCAACAATTTAACATGTCTTGGAGATGATTGGGCACCACTTGTATACTTGTTACTACCATGTTTAGACGACGGCACATTGTTGATAAAATATAATAAAAATATCTTATTAGAGGTGTACATTACTTGGAGGGAAATTATTTTTGGCTTGAAGTATCAGTACTTACTTTTCAGATTAAAAAAAATATGATTTTTTTAAAAATATCTGTAAAATGCAATTTTGCCGCGGTAGCCAATTGTTCATGGTCATGAAATGATGGCTAGCGTTTTTGTGTGGAGTCATGGGTTCAAGTTGTGATGCCACTGAAAACTAGATTAGCAGTGGGAGCTGTTGTAAGGGGATTCTTTAGAGGCTCAAAAGTCTAGCGTATTATGGAAGTTTGAAGAAGGAGACTCCATCTCAGGTGTTGTCTTCGTAACTACAATGTAATTCAGAATTGAGTGACAAATCACCAAAATCTCGTGCAACTTCAAGAGTCAGCATTAATAAATTAACCATGCTTAATTAATAACCATCCCTTATTAATGATAAATAATTTTAATTGTATTTTTAAAGTATATGCGTTTTTAATGATAGATATGAATTAGCGTAATACAATCAAATTTTTTAAATATATTTTTGTTTCCTTATTTTCTAGGTCATCTTGTTCTCCTTCATTATTTAATTTATTGGGACAATAGTATATCCCCAAACTGCAGTATTGACAAACAATTTTTACGAAAATTTCTTGATAATATAATAGTGTCTGTAGACACCCATCAATGGTATGGCCACAAATCTCAGAGGTGTGAAGAGGAAAACTCATTCGATCATACCCCTGGAGCCCATTGGACATTACAGAAATTTATGCGAAAGGTAAGGCTTTCAACTTACTTCGCTATAACTTTGATTTTTCTTATTATATTTTTTGGCTTGTTTCTCAAGAAAATAAGCCCACACACACATTTGCGAATTGCTTTCTTGTGAGTTATCAAATTTGCTTGTGATATAGTTGTATATTTTTAATACATTCAAGTAAAATAAAATAACTAAGGATACTTTATAAAGATAAAAGGTAAAATATTCAAAACTCTTTGCCAATTGAATTTCACCTTTTTTTTTTTGAGGAAGAGTTAAGTGCGTGTTTATGGATTATAATTGAAACTTTTAGCCCCATCACACACACGTTTAAAAAAATTTACATATGTAAAACTTTTAATTTACTCTTATTTTTTTCTTCTTAAAATGTTTATTCCTTTTTTTTAATTCATGCTACATAATCAGTATCAGTGTTTCTTCTTTTTCATTTAAATGTCTACTGAATATTTTTGCATTTTTCGTATTTTTGATTCGTGCGTGTTTAATTAGAACACTTCTTTTTCTGTGAAATTTGTTGACAATTTCTTTAAAAAATTCTGCTAATGTTCTTAACAGCACTTATAAAGGCTATACTTACAGCACATGTGTTTTTCGTATTAAAAATAATTTCAGAAATTCTTACAAATAGCAGTTTTTAGTTTTAAAGCTACTGTTTACTTATATTTGTAGAGTATTAATTTTATTATTCTAATTAGACTTTTAATTTCTGTTATAGTTTTCGGATCAAGGATATGGAGCTTATTAATGATAGTTTGTAGAATTTCATCATTAATATTTGGAAAAAACTTCGTTAGGCCTACTATGTTTTTCTTTTACTTTTTCTTCGAACATACATATATACCACACTGATTTTAAAGTTTAAAAGTCATCATGACTCATCTGTATTGCTTAAATTTCTACTTATATTTGAAATATATTTAATGCAGAATTTGTTAACATCATTGGCTCTATTAAGGCTATGTGTTTATGTTATTTTATGCCTAACTTTGCATTTTTCTCTAGTATTACTTGATATACACTATCTGGCTAAAGTATCCGGACACACAATGGTATGGACTTCGAGCGTCCTGAGGAACATATTAATATGATGTGGGTCCCCTTTTGCATGGATGACGGCCTGCACACGTTTGGGAAGACTTTCCACCAATTTTTGATAGGTGACCATAGGAATTGCCTTCCAGGCGTCCATCACAGCTGAAGTGAGTGCTTGCAGTGAGGATGGTCGATTTGGCTGGCTACGTAATCTGCACTCTAATTCGTCCCAAAGGTGTTCTATTTGATTTAGATCAGCGCTCTGAGAAGGCCAGTCTAGTTTTTGAACACCCATTTCGTCAAACCACGTTTGTGCAAGCCTCGATGTGTGAATGGAGTAGTTATCCTGCTGGAAGAGAACTGGGCCTTCCCCGAAATGTTGCTTTAGAGTTGGGAGTGCAGCATTGTCCAGAATGTCCACATACATCTCAGAGTTCATGTTTCCAATCACAGGAACTAACAGACCCAGGCCAAACCACGAGAATCTCCCCCACACTATTATGCTTCCCCCACCAAACTTAACAGTCGGCGCAATGCAGTCACTAAAGAAACGTTCGCCGGGTATCCGCCAAACCCAGACGCGTCCATCCGACTGCTAGATTGTAAAGCGAGATTCATCACTTTAAAGAACAGTTTTCCACATGTTCGCAGTACAATGACGGTGAGCTCTACACCATTGCAATCGATGCTTCGCATTCTGTGGAGTGATGTTTGGCTTGTGAGCGACTGCACGACTATGGAATCACAAGTTTTTTAACTCTCGACGGACAGTCATGCAGCTAACACTAATTCCTTATGAACTTTGGAACTCCTGAGAAATTTCCATCAACGAGGACTTGCGATTTTGTTTCACTACCCTTTTCATCCTGCAGCTGCGTTCACCAAGTATTTTCGGCCTACCGGTTCGTTTTTCTGTCGTTTCAACGTTTCCACTTCACAATTATATCACTCACAGTAGATTTAGGCTTCTGTAGAATGTCCACAATCCCACAAACTGATTTCCCACAAAGGTGGCATCCCACTATACTGCCATGATCAAACTCACTAAGCTCCTTTGACTTACTCATTGCCTCACAAACGCATAAATACAGTCTGACAAACCACTACCAACACTTTTATAGCTTTCAATTACCTATCAAATTGCGTCACTCGTCAGAACCACTTTTTAAGGGGTGTCCGGATACTTTTGGCCAGATAGTGTACATCCGTATTTACAATTATATTTATATTTTCTTAAGTATTATACAATTGCTATAAACTTGTATTTAACAGTACATAGAAAAATCTAAATCGATTCTAATTTACATTTACTGTAACAAGAATGTCAGCTATTGTATTAAAATTAAGTGACATTTAAAATTCAATTGATTGACCTTTACATTCCTCCCACGTGCTTTTCTATTTCCTGAAAACACCCACACTTTCCAATCCTATGAATTTAAACTATTCTAAAACAAAATAATATCTGCATTACATCCACTGAAATTTTGTAATTGAAAACACTTTTGATATACACTGTTAAATTAATGTTTTTTATTTGAATCTTTGAACAGTTTTCTTTAAAATTGAATTAAAATTTTCATGAGTTATTACTAGGAGAAAAGGAATATTGCATAATTGATGCAAATTTATTTTAAACAATAGCTATACATCTAAAGATTATTTAAAACTAAATTTTTATTTATTTCATAATAGTTTACCATTTTTTTTTGTAAATGAAAGTTTTGTTGTATATAAATTTGGTAGAAGACTTATGGATACCAAATATTTTAAGATATTCTGTTATCGTTTGAAAAAATGAAGTGCGATATGTATATTTCCCCTGTAAACTTAATTTTGTTATTTAAGATAGCATGTGAAGAAAAAATGACCTTTTTAATTTAAATACCTAACGTCAGAAATTCAGATGAATGGAATTTCATTAGCAAAGACTTTTTTAATATAAATAAAATAAAATAATTTTATCAAATAGTTAAAAACTTATTTAATTTATTTTTATCATTTAAGTACAATTAATTTGAAAGTTCCCTAATAGGTGAAACCTTGAAAATGAAGAGTATGAGCGAAGTTTGTAAGCTAAAGAAAAACAAAATGCACAATTTCTAAAGATTTTGAAGTCTATATTCTTATGTTTGTAAAATGGTGTTGATAATGTCATGCATAAAAAACATGGTTGTCCCATTTTACACTGTGATTCGGCACGTTTTAGGATGATTAGTGTTTGTTGTGTTTTTGAGCTAAAAATTCAATTGCCTAAAGACACGCTATTGTCCTCTACTTGATAGCCTTGACATTTTTGAACTATTTTAGATTTTATTTATTTACATAGATGTTTTCTAGTGTATCATACGAGACATCTGTTGTATGTGATGATGCTGCATTTTCTTTATCCTTGAGTATCGTTTTTTTAAAAAATATATATAAAGCCTGAAAAATTATTTTCATTTAATCGTATGTAATTTATTCACGAATCTTCAGCGTTAAATCCGTGAGATTTGAATTATGACTGTTCTTTTGATTCTTCTTTACTTTTTGCCGTTCGATGTCAAGAAAATTGATGAATTATTTCTATTTGAATTTATTCGCAAATTTATTTTTTAAAATTAAAATGGGCTTAGAGAAGTAAGTTACTATCATTGCTGAAAAACAATAACGTTACTTATTTCTTTTATTTAAAAAAGTAGGGCAATTTAGTAATTTAAGTGAATCGAGAGTTGTAACAAATACTGAAAGTACTAATAGTTTATATTCATAACAACGCAGTGATTTTCAAACTGTCGGACACGCCCCGGTAGAGGGGCGTGATAACCATTTGTTGGGTGGACGAGTATATCGAAAAATCGAAAATAAAAGATAATTTTAAAAAATTGATTTACTGAAAGGAGGAAAAACAAATTAAATTTTGACATAATAAAAATAAGATAAACGTTGCATATTTATTACAATCTGTTCCAATTTAAAAATTAGGAAGGAAACGTAACATAATGTGCTTTTATTTAAAAATAACTCACTTTAAATTGTAATGGGTTCTATTCGAGTCTTCTACTAATTCTTTTTAAGGGAAAATATTCTTTAGCTGTGATTTTAGTTCAAAAGCCGCTTTCCGTAGAGATGACTTTATTTATGCAAATGTAGCTTCTATTTAAGTACAAGTCGTTGAGAATGCGATAATGGTTAAGAGTTGATCGTAAGCATAAATCCAAGTGTTAGTAAGCAACGACTGGTGGTCGCATATCTTAAAATTAATAATAGCAGTAGAATCCACCGAAATAGTGGAAGGCATCAACTTTGTAACTGAACGAGCTATAAGGCTGCGAGCAGGATCATTCAACAAGCTTTGACCAAGATAAGTAGCTTATATAATTTAGTTATCTGATTTCGGGTTAAGATTTCTTATTGTTTCCAAAGCTGTTATAAAAGTGCATTTTGTTAAGTGTTAAAAGTTGAATAAAATTAGTTATTCTAAGATAATTTCTGCTTCTCCCTCAATTCTTCCCACACCTGTGACTCCCGGTTCGCGACAAAATATCTATAACTTAAAAGCAACGTATACAAAAATTAATACTTATCTCGATATTTTGGAAGATTTAAAAATTAATGTTTTATTGTAGCTTCAAAGTACATTATTATTGCATTCAATACATTATCATTGTATGGGGGGGCGATGAAAAGTATGATTAATAATTAGGTCTCAAACATTGAAAGTTTGAGAAGCACTGTACTAACATTAAAATACATAATGTAAATTTTATCATGTTTTTTTTCTTTCAAATTTGATTACAATTTTTGATACCTTATTGTGATTTCTGTAAGGTATAGAAAAATGAATTCGGAGAATTTTATTTTTAGTCTTCAACGTATATAAAGAATTCTTATCTTCTTTTTCTTCATTCTTTATTCAAAATTAGCTAAATAAACTTTGAGTAAAGTTACTATAAGTTTGTATAATGCATATTCCAATAGTACAAAGAATTAGTTTTAATTTTAAGAAAAATTGCTTCTTTCTTTAGGAAAAGTGTGATTTTATATACTTATGAATGAAATAAGATATTGAATTTAATACTAACTGAAAATGTAAACTTAAAATAGCTGCGGGACATAAAAATGTGACGAAGATTTCTTATATACTCATAATTTAGGACATTTCACTTTTAGTAAACTTGATGTCTCCATTTATTTATGGACATTTTTATATTGATTTAATTTATAGAAAGAAATATTTCATTTCTTTGTTGTATATATGTGTAGGAAAAATGATAACCTGGATAATCAATAACCCGGATCTTCAAGAACTTTGAGCTACAACCGTCTGGAATGTTCGTCTGTACATAAAACTATTTTTACGATATATGTCCTTTTACTTAGTTTTCTTTCAAAGGAACGGCGAACGTAAGCATGAAGATATATGATAATTTATCACATAGATAATGGACGGATATTTTATCATTAGTCTCTTGTCACCCTAGTACTGAATACTGTCTAAGAACTCACAAATATAAGTTTGAAAAATTTATAATTTTTAGACTACAGGATTATTGATGAAAATCAGAATCTATAGGATGAAAATAAAGATGCATTGTATGATGAATGCAGTCTTTTGGAAGTGTGAGCTATAAATTCTAAAAAAAAAAAAAAACCGTTACATAAAATCATTCTTTCACACTATTTTACTTTCAAGCATGCTTGATGTTTTACTTTTTCCATTCATTATCACATGTACTTTTGTTATGTTATTTAAAACATATTTTATAATTCCAATTTTCTTAATAAGTAATTTTTACAAAGAGCAAAAATGAAATACCAGTGCATTGTGGTTAAAAATAAATATATATTTATGTCAGGTCTGAAAAGTTTAGCTTCAAAATTAAGTAAATGATAAATAAAAATAGAGGGAACTCTTTACTATCGCGTAGGGATTTGAGGGCAAATAAGACTACTTAAGGGTAGAGCGAGCGCTGACGGAGAAAGAAAGACGTATCCACATCCTAAATTAAATTATGCATATGCTACCACAAAGTGGGCCTTGCCTCTTAAACCTCCTTAATTACTACATAAAACACAAATTTCATACATTTACAACATCAAACGCTCTACTGCACCGAGTCTGACTCAGAGTGAACTGTAACTGCTCACCCGTTCATGATTGATTGTCTTTCTTTTGTATGGCGATCGTTTTCCCTTCCTGACTTCGTCCTCCATTCGCACGCCCAGCGCCATCAAAACATGGTGGTCGCCCGGCCTACTGTCCGTCACTCCCCTACGCCTTCGGCGGGGTTGTTGATTTTTTATTACTCTCTACATGGATTTTCTTTTCTTCTATACTGAGTATAAGCGCTTCGCGCTGGGACTCGATAATTCTAATTTTCGGAGAAAGATAGGAGATACTCTCTCATCAAGGCCCTCCAACCTAAGGCCACATTCAATCTTTTCAATATGGGATGAAGGAACGCTCCGCGTTCCATTTCCCAGTGACGTTCAGCGTCAAATTTTTTTGACGGAGAAAGAGAGAGCGTAAGCGGGAAGATAGCTGGTGACTCATTGCTGTAATATTGCCTTTTATTCCACTTGGTTGCGCGCCAAAGGGCCACCATGTTGGATTTAATATGTTTGAAGAATAATAAAGAAGTTATTTTAGATACGGTGCTCTCCTCATTTTACCAGCGTGCCTTTCATATATAATATACACACTTCGTACATTTATTTCCAATTAGAAGAAAAATTTAAAATTAATTCATGCTTTTCCACCCATTTAATAAATCCATCTTAAATTTTACTTTACTTACATTAAGAAATTTTTGTTTTTTCTCGGAATTTTCTGCCAAATGTTATAATTGTTTTGAAAAACAAGGAAAAAAGAATTCTAACTTTTTTGAGCTCTAACGTATGAGGTGAGCTATGAGTTTCAATGATTTAGATAAGGTATAATAGATAAAACTTACAAAAATTAAGATTGTTGTTTGTTAACAGCTGATTAAACCTTAATAAGGAAGCCCCCTTTGAAGTGCGATGATCGCACAAACAATACGTTACATTATTTTTTTAGCATTATTTTATAACATTATCTTAGACTTAAAGTGATTTACGACCTTGAAAAACTAATTTTTGAAATCTAAGTCTCCAAAATTGCTTACATTATAGTAAAAAATTCTCTATCTTTCATAAAATATTTCTGTACGATATTAATCTGCATTGTTTTAACTGAATTTATGAAATGAGACTGATTTTAAACATTCTCATTAATTTCTGAGTGTGAATGTGCATGAGATTATTGCACATTGAAGATGTTTACGAAAAAACATAATTTTTACAGATGAATTTTTATGATGACTTTTTATCTCCTTCACATCGAATACGTAAATAATTTAATAAAAGCCATAAAATTATTTAAAAAATTCTTTTTCTTTCTATTGAACTTATCTATCTTTTATTTTCAAAAACTGCTTCAATTATATATACAAATTGAAAAGAAATTTCAAAATTTTAAAGTATCGCATTTAATAAATAAATGAAAAGTTATACTATATTTAAAATAAACCAATTAAAGAAAATCAATTCAATTTCAAGAATATTTTTATCTTAGGTATGCTTTATATTTAACATAGAGCAAATGTTCTTTTTTTTAATCTATTTTTAATCCTTACATGCAAAAAATTAATTTTTTTTGTTATTAAAGTTAGGTATAAAAATCAAACTATAATATATTTTTTTAAACTAAAAAAAGTACTCTTTTTACAAAGTTTATTTCTTTTATTTTTTTAGCATAAATTACTGCAAAACATATCTTACAACGTGTAAAAATGTTACTCCTTCAAATAAAATTAATCCTTAAGTAAAAAAAAAAAAGATTTTTTTTTATTGTACCGAACGATTGAATTCAAATTAATGAATTTTTTTTCCTCCTTAACTTCCTGGGAAAAAACTTAAAAGTTCCATACGACTAAACCAAAGAACAAGCAACTGACAAGTAAATAATTTTTCTAAACGTAAGAATGAAAACTATTGAATTTTTTTACTCAGTCAAAGCTTTTAAGTTTTAAACAATGTTTTCTTTTTATTTTGGCTGTCTAAACTACTTGAACCAAATAATACTTTAAAAAGACTTTTTTCTCTTTTATATTTGATTCTTCTTTCTCGTAATTATTGTATCAGTCACAATCAATAACGCTATTGAAAATTTCAATATATTGAATAACAACCAAAACATCAGTATAATGAAATACCAGTAATTCTCGAATTCTTAAGAAATTAGTTTTTCTTTACAGAAATGTTTTTATTTAAATATCTAAAGTTACTTCTTCGATAAAATTGGTTTTTCTATTATGGTATTCTTTTGGTTTTAACTACAGGAGAAATAACCCTTTTTTTAAATGCCAAGAAAAAACAGCAGAAAAATGCTTTGCACGAGATATAGGGTTTGCAGCACCGAGATCCCGGTGGTTTTTTCAAATCCCGGTATCCTGGGAATAAAATAACTAATCTCGGGATTTAATTTTTCTCTGAATTATATTTTGAATTTTTTTCTAAAGTATTGTGAATCTTGTATTACATTTATTGTAGCTTATTTAATTTTGTGTATACGTTTAGGGTTAGTTTTCTTACGTGTTGAACCTTGAAGGGTCCGAGGTGTGTATGTTAAACCGTGAAATTTGATATATTTTCTCTTATTTCTTCTGTAACTTTCTCCCCATCGCGAGTGGGGTCAGAAAACGGACATTTCTCCCACCCTCAGGATGTCCGATGTCAGCTAACTTGGACAGAGCATTTAGAATTTTCGGAAGATATCTAGTAGGGTTTTCAGCCCCGGGATCCCGGTGTTTTTTCCAATCCGAAATCCCGGAAAGAAAACAACAAATTCTAGGACTTAATTTTTGTCTGAATTATGTTTAAAAATTTTTTTCTCTAAAAATTTTCTAAGAATTTAATTTTTCGGAAATTTATATTCTGTTTATGAAATATGTATAATTTTTTTGCGCAATTATAACTGCAATATGTAAAAAAAAAAAAGATATATGCACAGTATGGAAGAACGTCGCAAAGGTCGAAGTGGCTCACTGCAATGCTCTTATACAATAATCTAAGCAACATCACAAGAATAGATTTTGTCACAGTTCCGTCTTCAATTAAATGCCGTTAATTAATAGCGGATCTGCTTGGAAGACTTAAGACACTTCAAATTCCATTGCATTACTAACAGCTCATGCAACTGGATCTTCAATTTCAAATGAGGTAACACTTGAAATTGGTTCACATTCTGATTCAGTAACTGGATGAATTTATGTACAAAACCATTAAGTGTAGCAGAAGAACTAAATAAAGTTATCAAAGAGGTATATGCACCAAAGCAGTCTATTAGATTTTAGACACTGTCATCAAAAATTCAAAAAGAAATGTCTCTTTTTTGAAAACGGAGGGAGACGTGGTGACTACCTGAAATGAACATACTCGTATTCAATGACGATAATACCTACTAGTAAAGAATCCGAACGTACATTTTCTTCGGCAGGACAATTTGTAACAAAAATAAGAAGCTGTTCCAATGATGAAAGGCTGGAGGAGCTGTGTTTTTATAAGCTTATTTACAGAAACATAAGAAATGAAGAAGTGCTTTTTTTAAAAATTTCATTATGTACCATTTTTATTTGTTTTTTTTTATGATGAAAATAGTTTTTATTTGCTTCATTAAAATAATATTAAATTAATTTTTAATTATATTTTCAGTTTTATAATGCAATTTCAACTATGCTAGTATGTAAGCATTTTTAATAAATAGTCCAATCCTAATCCCGGGATTTGGATAATTTAATCCCGAAATCCCGGGATCAAAAATATGACACGGGATTGCAAATCCTAGCGAGATATAATATTGGTTTATTTAAAGAAATTTTTTTTTTTTAAAAAAAGCACTTTATCATTATTTATATATCTGCATCAGGGATCATCCAGTTTATTGTAACACACAATATTCAACAGTTTTTAGATTATGACATGGAATGCAGGGACGTCTTAAGACTTCTTGAAGCTCTGGGCCTCTACGCAAATGTAGCCTTGTAGCAACACAAATGTAGGTCCCACCAAAAAGGTTAGCTTAAAAGGTAGCTTTAAAGTAGACAGTACACAGCATAAGTCGTCAAATACTCGTACAATCAACGACCTGAAACAAATAAATGTATTAAACTTACAATCGCATAAACCAGCCTGACCGACAGCGGCTTTTGACAGAATGAATAATGAGAGTGTATGATGGTAGGCCTAAGTTTATACAAGGATAAGGTGGAGGTAAGTTTATACATGGCCGACGGTCATCACGTGCAGCAAGTTGACATATTGTCCGAAGATCTCAGTTTTCGGAGAATACAACTGGAAAAAACCTTTGACCGTTGAAATTATTCAAATCATCATGGTATTAAGGCTGAATCGAAAACGAGACGAGGCCCCCATTATGATCGAAGACTGGGTCCACTTGGCCCATGCCTTAAGTCGTCTGGGGTATGAAGTTAGAAGAAAGAGAGATATAAGGCAGCAGTGCTCATTCTCCGCAACACAGTTCCTGCCAAAAATCATCAGAACATTTCCCCCCGAAACCGTCAAGAACCGCCCATGACACTGACGTCACCCCACGGCCTTTCCTAGATGACCAATCAGATCGACTCTTCATACATCTCCAAGAAAAGAACTTTTTCCACTCAGGTCTGCCACTTCAAGGTTCTACAAGTTTTCAGATAGGGGAAGAATATCCCCATATCCCCAAGACGTTAATCGAAATCGAAAAAAGATATAAGGCAGAGGCTCTCAAACTTTTGATCACCGCGGTCCTCTTTTATGTGTTAGTCTGACATCGTGGATCACCAAGATTTTGAACGCCTCTCTCTGAATTAGTATTCTATAACGAAATACATGTTCTAGTACATTTTTTTTCATTGGCGGCAATTAAGTATTCTTGCCTAGGATGGTTCACCTTTCAGTTTTTCTTTTATGCCTTTAACAGTTTGTATAAGCGGGAAATCGTAACATTAAATAAGATACCTTCGCGAATTCCCTGGAAAAGCTGAACGTAGAAAGTTCATTGGAGCACATGATCTCATAAGAGGTCTTTATCCCCTATCTTCAAATTGGTTGTTGACTTTACTGATTAATTTGCCATATTAGATTTGAAATATTAACGGAAAAGGTCCAAGGAACCCCGTGGGTTTTAGGACCATAGTTTAACCGCTGATATTAGGTATTAGGTAACGCGTTTTAGAGCTTCTAAATGTGATTCAAGAACATACTAGAATGAATGAAGAAGGAGTGAATATTAAGGTCACACTATTCCGCAACATGGGGGCTTTAAGCCACGAACTGGTAATTTTGAACCATGGTCAAGGGACAAAGACGACACCTGAACTGGTATTACCCCCCTCTCTTAACTTTCCCACCACACGAGCAGGGGAACATTTGAGCCTCTACATATTTAACGGGCCTCGGTCCCCTGTGACGGGCGGGTCTTCAGCCGTTCTTGGCTCGAACTCATGGCATGCCAGAACGTATTGGAAACGAAATGGTAATATGAATTATTGTTAGTTGAACGTATAGGGACTTACGCACATACTAAAAAAAGTTTAACTATTTTTATTCTTATAAATTAAACAGTATGCCTAGATGTATTGTTTTTATTTTTGTTCCAGTAAAAATTTTAATTCTATTTTGAAATAATATTTATACATTTTTAAAATTAAATGATCTTTTCAGTAAAAAATAGATACTTAGATTTTGGGAAAGGGAAGCATATAATAATCTACTACATAATCTACATATGTTGTCAATAGTTTTAATGAATTAGCGATAACTATATTTTATCCTGTCATTTTCAATAACGTTAACTTACTGTTTTTTGAACAAGCTTTACTGCATATCTTGCTGAGCTGAAACATTCCTTATTGATATATAGTATTGAGATTATTTTGTGTGAGTATTTGTATAAATTAGGCACAATGCTTATAGTAGTTAATATATTAATAAGTGTATATATTTACAAATTTAAAAAGAAAAATCTTTGGGTGTCGTATTATTTGTATAACCTGCCACAAATGTGTAGTATTTAATAATTTTAAATGGCTTTCAGCTCATTCAAAAGCAAATTATTCTTTAATTTCGTATAGAAAAATACAAAATTGAAGTAGATAAAAATTATTTCAATTCAAATATAGAGCATACGAATTTAGTCTAAAGAAACCGGATGTTCTTTATCCAATAAATTAGCATTTAAACTCATTAGGAGTATGCATGAGAAATCATTTTGAACTATCAAATCTCAAAAAGTGTTCTCGTTTTTTTTTTGATCCAGTGATAAATAGATACAGAAGACTAGATTTTACACTAACAAGATCTCCCTGTAACTTTGATTTACTTACGATTGTATATTAATTTTAAATGCTTTTTGATTCATTATGTGAGAGTGTGTTCATTAACATCGCAAATAGATTCAACGCGAGGGCTATTGGTGGCAGACTTTGTCATTTTGGTTCGAGGTTAAAAGACGAGAATGACATCTGATCTGTAATGCTCCACTCTCTTAACTTCGACAAGACACAGTGAGGACATCTAGCCAAGACAGATTTAATGTCCTCTAGACGGTGGGGCATCAGTGCATCAGAACTCAAACCTCCGACTCGAGAGTTCATGACTGCGACCACTAGGCCTCCCAGACCACCCTGAATTATTGGAGAAAATTACGAAAAAAAATTATTGAATGCTTTTGGAATCCCTATACCTTAGCCATTATGATATATTGTACAATTTGTTTCGTTAGCAGTGTTTAATTATTCCTTTTTAAATAATAATATTCATTTTTTAAAATTTTTTAAATTCTTTTGGAAAAAAAAAACGAATAGCTTAAGTATCTTTTTAAAAAATTGCTCATAATATTTTGTATTTTCAAATATTTGAGATGACCAATTAACATTTGGGAACCCATTGTTTAAGCTGCCTAATTTTAAAGCATTGAAACGGAATTTTACTTAACTTATTTTTCAGGTTGAATTTTAGATTTGAAATGAGATACCGAAAATTAAACAGCCTCAATAATGAGAAATTCAACATAGGAAATTGATTAAGTATATTAATTATTCATTAAGACTACAATTCAGTTCTCCTTCAGCCATCAGTAGTGATATGAGTTTTATCTATCTTAACTGAGACAATTGGAAAAATTAGTACTTCTCATTTTAATTTGATAACCTTACAGTATCCCTTTGAATAAATTTAAATGGAGCTTAGCTAATTACATGCAAAATTAATATTAATATACTTAATTAGAAAATACCTTGTTCATGGCTTAGAATATGATGCTTTTTACATTAGTAATTAACATGCTTAGAATAGAAATTAATACATGTATTAAAGTGGTGTGGGTATAAAACACTGAAGAATCAATTTACTCTGAACGCTTTAGTACAGTGCTTCTCACACTTTCAATATTTGAAACCCAATTTTCAATCATTATTTTTCCAGCTTCTCCCTCCCCTCATGTATTAACAATATATTGAATGGTATAATGATGCACTTTGTCAATAAAGCTAAAATACAACCTTAATTGCAAGCCGTACAAATTATCAAGATAAGTAATAAATGTTACTTTTAAGTAATAGATATTTTAAGTAAATTACTTAAACATACGTTATTTTTCCTGTCTACATTTATAAGTGTATTATATCATCGTAGATGCATATTTTATCTTTTATTATGTCTGAATGTAGTTTGGTTTACTTCCTTTCTCAGTAAATTAATAATTTTTTAAAAAAAATTTATTTTTGACTTTTCGATAAGTTTGCGCCTTTCACATAGGATTATCACGCCCCCTAGAGGGGCGCACCCCACACAGTTTGAGAATCACTGCTTTAATATAATAATTACATTTATAATAAAAAATCTGCTTCTGATTAAGTAAACTTCTCAGTATTTTTGTCGAAAGTATGACCAATATTGGGAATAAATTATGCAAACTTTTAAAAGCTATTAAAACTACTATTAAAATCCAAAAGTATATTACTTAAGATGTGTTGAGAAAAAAAAATTGTATTAAATATAAATCTTTGAAAAAAAATCTAGATCACTTTTACAAAAAAAAAAGGTGAGTTAATGAAAAAAAATACGATGCTTTTTTCGATAGAAAAACTAATTATTAAATAAAGTTTCGAAGGGCTTTTTAGCAAATTACGATCTAAGGAATTTTATGTCTTGTCTAATCTCTTCTGACATCTGTTGTACCAAATCTAAGATTTATTGGATGGAAGAGATGCTATCATACAGATAGAATCTGTTATCTTTCTTTATCAATCTATATCAACCATTTAGAAACTATGAAGAATCTAGAAAAGAAGTCACTTGTAGTTCAAGAATAGACTCTTTTTTTTTATACTTTCATTATATATATTGTGTAAAGTATCAATTCGCCATCGGACATTAAACGAAAAGAAAAATAATGCCAATCTAAGATTTTTCGGTTCTTCCAAACTACTTACAGGATCAAAAAATAAATGAACATCATATCTGTTATAGGAGAAACTACAATCATTATCAGAAAAAGAGAAGTGTTAAAAATAATAATAAAAGCTTGGAGGTATAAATATATAAACCAAAAGTAATGATGCTCCCTATCTAGAGGTACTCGAAAGCTAACTAGGCAGTAGTTGGAAAGTATACTGGAGCTATGTACAAAATTGCTTCCATTTCTATTTTCTGTTGTTTTGCAAGCAGAAATGATTTGGTACAATTACACTAAGTGTTAAGATACCATTGCATTATATTCAGGCCGACAAAAAGTTCTGCTAATTTTAAAAAAAAATAAACTGTACCCTTGGTAAATTTAATAATAAATTGTTAAGTAAAATTAAGCATCAATTAATCACCAAAGAACTATAATGAAATGTTGTAGAATCTCTCATTAATCAAGAAGAGATGTAATACACTACATTTGGTAAAGTTATAAAAAATTTATTATTTGGAAATTAGAATTTATGAGTTTAATTTGTATAAAGTTATAATAGTAAAATACAATTTCTTTGAAATGTGTAAATTTTTTGTATGAAAAAATGCATTAACATAATTAAATGCAAAAAATGCATTCATAAAATTAAAATTTTTTACAAATAGAAAATAGCTCAACTGTGTATTTATATGCATAAGTTCGTAAATTAGATAAGTTTTTAAAACATAAAAAATTTACTTACTTTCTTACAATTTTCTGTAAATAATTTAAGAAAAATTTCCAAACTTTTTTCTTGGATTTTTTGCATGATAGTGTTTTAAAATACAACACGAGTAACCTGAGTTAAGCCAAACATAAAATCTTATATACTATTAACAAAAAATCATATATAATATTCGGCTAATGATTGTTTATTTGTAAAAAAAGTATTTCTATATTTAAAATAAGAAGTTATATTTAAATGCAAATAACTATTTTCCAACATTAAATTAAACACACACAAACTTTGCATAGATAAACTACTTAATTTAATCAGGAGTTTTCTGTATTTTATCCCTGCATGCAAAAATAAATTTAGTGTCATCGAAATTGTGGGTTGGCAAGAAAGTAATTTCAATTTTTTAGTATGACATTTTCTCCCCCTTCCTAAAAAAAACTTAATTTAATTAACCGTTAAATATCTTTCATTCTTTTTAATGACTTGCTGCCCTTTTTCTGATAACTTCATGAATCTGCTCTAATTATGTTTCTGGTTCTTATCATTAAAAATCTGGACCAAAAAGGATTTGAGGTCATCGCGATAATTAAAATTTTTACCATTTAAAAGTTTTGCAAAAATTTAAAAAAATGATAATTAGATGGTGCAAGGTCGGGGCTATATGGAAGATACGACATCAATTACCAACAAAGTTCTGATAATTTGTCCGTCTTGCTAAAAATTATCGACATAACAAAACTCGAAAAAAGTTAACGGGTTAACTCGGATTATAACGCTTAACTTGCCGACACAGGTAACAGTCTTCGCAGGAGGACGTAACCCTGGATAGGTTTGAGAGTATATCCACAAGCATTTGGCGATTTTAGGTTCAAGACAATCTCCGACAGTCGTTCTCCAGAATGGATCAAACCGAATGTTTACTGGCTATGTTTTCACTAAAATGCCATCAACGACTTAATTTCAATAATTTGAAACAAAGAAATGAAGAAAAGAACTCTAAGTAATGCAATGACTCCAACGCAACGAAAGAAATGTCATCTGCTGAAACTAACCTGTTTTTATATTTTTCGTATTACCCAGCCTATGTGTGGTTATTCAAATATTTTATTACGGAATTGCTTTCGCATTTCACTGCATGGTTCATATGTAAATTTTGTGAATGAAATTTTTTTTTGCTTCTCGGGCTATTCTAATTTTACTATTTGTTACTTATTTTTATTTTTGGCAGGGTGCATTTATTTAAGGCAGTGTTTCTTAAACTTTCAAAATTTGCTACCCAATATTTTATCATAATTTTCATCGCGCCCCCCTCCAAACAATAACAATGAATTGAATTCAATCATACTATATTTTGTCGCTAAAGCTACAATACGACTTTAACATCTTAAGTGTCACCGGTGTATATAATTGTCTATCTCAGCCAAAACGTTATTTGCCCTGGACGGATATATACGTCTTTCCGAAGTACAAAATTTTCTGTTCACTGCTATCCATAAAAGTATTCTGAAAGCTTTGGTATGCAGTAAAAGATCCTTGGCAGTGTTTGCGAAGGATTTACATATTTCAGAGGACTTGCTTATTTATTCCTCCCCCCCCCAATACATCACATACCTGCACCTGCGTGGAAAACGGTGGCATTGGGAAGAGAAGCGCAGAATTTTTAATTGGCAGTTTCGGGATTAATTATAAACAGTACAAATTACCAAGATAAGTGTTAATTTTTGCAAGGAATTTTAAAAGTGACAAGAGCCCACATACATGGGGTCAATGGTAATTATTAAACATGTTCTTAACTTTGTAATAATTACTTCAATATGCTCCCCCCCCCTCGTAGAGTTATCATTTCCCCTTAGGAGGCGTGCCCACAGTTTGAGAAGCGCTGATTTAAGGATAATTAAGATTCAAATACCTGGTTAATTACTATATACAAGAATATGTCATAAAACCAAAAAAAAAAAATTCCAGGCATGATTAATATGTCTTAACATAATATGAATTTAAGGTGTTTGTGTGTGTGTGTGTTGTAAAATTGTACACAATTGATTCATATATTATTTTTAAAATTCCAAAGATATTTAATTAAATTACTTGATGAGATCTGAACTATCGTCAAAAATCGCTGACTTAACAACATTTAAATAATTTAAACCTAAATTTAGAATTCAGTACGAAACTAGAGAATTTATATGTTACAATAGTTTTCTTTTTTGTAAATTACAAATAAAAACTACTCCGTTTTAGGTTTTGGCTTTTATCAACTTAACTTAAAATTAATTACATAGAAACATTCAATATTCCCATTCATTCTAAAATAATTTCCTGCATTGCAATTACACATTAAACGATACCAATTTTAATTAAATCAACTGTTAGGACAAAAGAGTTTAAATTTAAATCAAATTATTTAAAAGATTTAATAAAAGCAGCTGTAATTGAAACTAAAGACGTATTTAATTCGACTTACCGTCTTTGGTTTCAGTTTAATACTTTTATCTTTTTTTCTCAAAGTCTCTCAACGTATCATCGATTTCAACCTTTTGTCAAAGCACGTTAGAAAACTTCTGCTTTCTTTCTTATATTAGAATTGTTTCTTCTTCCTACATCATTAGAAACTAATAAAAGAGAAAGAACATACTGAAATTTGGCAAGGATTTGCTTTTTAGTGTAGATTAAAGGGAAATTTAATTAATCATGCAAGACACCTGCAAACCTGAATCTTATTACTTTACGGAAGCGTGTGATTATTCAGAACATTTAAAACGAGAAGAGACTTTTTAGTTTTAAATCTTCGCTAATTAAGTTAGTTTTCAATTAATTACGGTAGAGTACTGTTAAAAAAGTAAAAGCAAAGAATCTAGTAAAGAAAAAAGAACATTTCCTAATGCTTTCCTTCGCAGAATGTTTGCAGACTAAACACTTTGATGGAACTATGTTCTTCACAATTGAAGACGAAGTTTGTTCAAACTATCTGTTGGTGAAAAGGAAAAGATAGAATGTTCGTTTAATCTTTAGAAAGAAATTAATAAAAACTTAAGAAATCCATCCATTTTTCACTATTATGTATCAACAAAATGGACGCTAGTGTTAGTTTTCATTACGTGAAATGAGTGACAGTGCAAACAAGATTGAAGCAAATGTAAATTTATTAAAGCTTTTTTATAAGTGCTTAGGAAGATTAAGTTAAAAACTAATTACGTTGCAATTTTTATTAGATCATAACTAATTTGTTCAATTTTAAAATATTATTTTACTCTTGTATATACAGCAAGTGGTTCTTTTAATAATCATTGTGATAAAAATTATAAAGAAAATGTAAGAAAAAAAAACTAAATAACTAGATAGTAATTATATTTTAAACTATGAAATATATAATTACTATCAAAATGTTAAAGTCTCTAACTCTCAAAATACAGTAGCTTCTTTTATATTTTATTATTAAATTAAGTAATTTATATTCTATATTCAAAATATCCTGTAAATATTAAAATAAAGAAAAATCTGTCAATAAACTTTGCAGCGTATGGCAAAACACTTCTTTTTTATGTTATTTTAAAGTTTTTTTTTATTTTTTTAAATACTAATTTTCCATTATCAAATACACATAAGTATCAGTAAGCACATTTTTTTGAAGTGATAACTTCTTCAGGCGCGTTTTACTGAAGAGTGAACTTGAATAAAAAGAGTCACACTCGGGAGTGTAACGCTCATTTCGCTTTTTTCGTCGTTGGTCGGAAATTGTGTTGTGGAAATTTATGCAGCGAAATGTTGAGCAGAAAATGGACAAATAATTCTAATTATTGTCATTTATATTTTACTAAATCAAAGTGTAGAGAAAATTATCGAATTCATTTACAAAAATTTAGTTGCTTACACTGAAGCCGGATCGGCTATTTTGAACAAAAAACCTATGGTTTTAAGTGGGGATTCTAATATAGATTTTTTCCAAAAGACAAATCAAAAACATTAGTTTATTTATTAAAACCAAAATTCAATTTAAATATGTCGAATAACCCATGACGAAGTATGGAACAACACTTGACGGAGTTTTTTAAAGATATTTAAATCATTTTGAATCTATAAAGTATTTACAACCTATTTCAGCTACCATAAACCTATTGTTTCCTTCTTAAAATACAATTAATTCACAAATATGATTGTTTATTTTGCAAAAAATACTACTTTATGAGTGCAGACATATGAATAAATAATTTTATATGACAATACTAACCTTGTTTTTTATTCACCGAACTAATGCCTAAATAACATTACAAAATTTGAAGTTTTCACTTCTATCGTGTGGTCCTAAGCTCAGCCCCTTTTTTTGGCTGTCTCAACCTTACAAACTCATTTTTTTATGAATTTATAATCTTGAATAAATTTTTTAAGTCAAGAAGATATTCAATAACTATATTTATCAAGAAATTAAAATCTTTTATACCTTTTATAGCTATTAATATTGAAATAATTCTGTACAATTTATTAAATTTTGGGCAAATTCATAAATTTGAGTAAAATATGATGTAACTATGAGAAGCACTTTCCTTTCTCTAAATTTAAAATAGTGAGAAATTCAAGGATTAGAATGTAGGAACTGGATTTCTTGTAATCTGTAACAGAATTTTTAACATTAATTCTATTTCTTTTTAATTCTGATAAATATATTTATATTCGTTGTAATAAATTCGTTGTAGGGAAATAATTAATTTGGATATTTCGGTTCAACAGCTTCGGAACACATGTAAGTTCGTTGTTTTCGTTTGAAAAGTTATATCGATATTAGAAATTCAGCATAATTTCCATCTATAATTTACCAAATTCCCACTAAATATATCAATTTTAAATCGAACATATTTATATGACTTTAATGCGCATTTTATTTCTTCAGTACATTTAAATTTTAACTATGCAAATTAATTTTAGGATCACTTTCGTATAATTCCTGAAGACCAAACGATTAAGTAAATCTTCGAACAATTTTAATTATAAAACTTAATTTTAAAATATTGTGATGAAAATAAAACCATGTGTGTTATTTTAAGCAAATAATTGTAATTATTAGTTGCAAATTGCTTAATTCCTTCAGATCTATTAAGAAGGTGTGTGTGTGAATGACATCTTGAAACCTTTCTTGTACTTCTAATATCCCTTGCAAAGTACTTCTTAAAGAGAAAGTAATACAAGTTTTTTTAAAAGAAAGATTTTTCTAATATTTCCTAATTTTTTATATACATAAGACTTGGTTTATTTTGGGGAATTTTCGATATTGATTAGGTCTATCTACAAATATACTATCTTTTCAAAAGAAAATGCCAGCATATAACTTCGAATATTATAAATCATCTCATAATCAATAGCCAGAAACTCAAAGAAGAATTTTGAACTATAACTGTGTCTGGACTTTTCTTGTACATATATAAAACTATTTTTAGGATGTGTGTATCTATATTTCTTTCATATTTTTCAGAAAGGGGAGCAGAAGTAAATTTAAGGCTATGCGATCATTTTTAGACATGTAATGGGAAATACTTTATCATTATTCTTTTGTCACCAAAGGCAAAATTCTTTACGAAAGAAAAGACAATTATACATTTAAATAAGTTCGAAGTACATAGGTTTTGTCTGAAGCATACATGTTCACAAAATATTAAATTTTGAAGTCTATTTTTTTAAAAAGTTATAAAGCAAAAATATAACAATAAACTTAAATATCAAGCATTACTTACAAGTTTTTTTTTCTTGTTTAAAAATTTTAATTTATTTCAAAATATAAAAAAAAAAAGATGTAAAATATAATTTTCAATGTAATGAAACATTCTTTTCTAAATATACAAGTGATGGATGTGAATTTTCTGAAGATTAAATTAAAATAACCGAAGTAACTTTAAAGTAAATTTATTTATAATAATTCTAATGTTAGAATTTTTTTTAAGAAGTCTTCAAAACCACTGAATTCTTATTCTTAACTGGGACTTTTAAAAAAATTATTTAAGAGTCTGTATTGAGGTTATTTGAATTAAATGAAAAACAGACTTTATGTTCAATTTATATTATTACTAATTTTTACATCCATTGGATCAATAAATTTTTGATCCGTTGGGTAGTAAATATACTAAACTGCTCCGATTAATTGGGACAAAGGGAGTGATTTTTCTAAAACTTCATCCTTTTATCATTACATACCTTAAATAGATTGCAAATCTGTATATTAGCACAAAGTATGCCTTCCTTCAGCAGAAATTACCTTTTCAACACGTCTTGGCATTGACTCCACTAGAGTAGCACACATGTTCTTGATTTCATCATCTTGCAAACACACTAATATAGCCATTTTTATCATTTTCTCTGAAGTCGTGCGATTCATCTCAGCGAAACGAATCTTGAGAATATGCCATCCGTCTTGAATAGGATTTATGTCTGGGTTATTTCTAGGTCATTGGAGTACTTTTATTTTATTTTTCTGCATAAAAGTATGGACAAATTTCGAATTGTGACAAGTGACCAAGTCATGTTAAAATGTTCCATCAAACGCTTCCATGAATAGAATAATCCTACTACATTATATTTTTATATTTAAGAGAACTCATCATGCTTTTCAGAGGAACTAAGTTTCCAGGGCATTTGTCGTGAAAAAAATTCCCAACCATCTGTTTAGAAGGGTGTTTTAGTCTGTTGGATATATGATTTTGTAACACAAAATCTCAACTTCATTTCGTCTAACTACACGTGATTTGTATCCCTGCACAAATAAATGGCTCATCACTCAAAATCATCTTCCGGTCGTTAAAAATCCATGATCGGTAATTTTTGGCCGTTTTTTAATCATATTCTGAGTCAGAAATAGTTTTTTCCTCTGTCTTGTTGCCTTAAGGCCACCTTCCAGAAGACTTTTTCGTGAAGTTGAGGTACTCACTTCAACACAATTATCCAATAAATTTCTTCGAAGGTCTTTCTTGGATTTATTTTGCTATTTCTCATTAAAATTTCATCAATTCTTGGAGTAGTTTTCCGCTTGAGCCCACATTTTTCTTTCCGTTTTGGAGACGCTGTTACAGAATTTTGAAACGTTCTTAGAACTCTTGAAACATTTAATTCGATCACACCAACTACCATAGTTATATCTCTCACAGTCTTAGAAGTGTGTTCTTTGAGATCGATTTGTTTTAGACCGGTTCCTCGGAGTAATATCCATCTTTGAGCAAGAAAAAGTAACACGTATTATGCAAAACGAAAAATTGAAATTACCAGCTGCCCCACTAAAAGGCTCACAACTGAACTCTTGATACACTGAAATGAATAAATTACAGTCAATCTGTGTCACACTACCTAAAGTCAGATATAACGGGTTTGAGTTGGTTCGGGACATCACTAGTAATCAAATAACATTTCGAACAAGAAAAACATGTTTATCCCAATTAATTCGAACGGTATAGTATATGCGATTGTGGAATATGTTTCATGGCACATTATTTTTTTTTTGCCAAAATCCAGAAGTTCTATTACAGACTGCCGGGATGTATAATAGGAATTATAGCATTTTTAAGCAATACGGCCTTAAAATAATCATATGGAGCACGAAGTGAAGCTTAGTGAGAAGAGGAGATTTGGCCAGGATGAAATCCTATAAGATCTATGGCGCATTAATACACTTATAAACATCTAATTGATTCTTTATTAAAATCACAGAAGCAATACTAGGATTATTGACGACCGACTTCATGGATTTTAGGCATCACCCGGCTACGGCTGATACACTAAAACCACAAAATTTCAAATGAAAAGCATGTGAAAAATAAAAAAAGGATCTTCTTATAGAGATTTTCTTTAGCAGAACAAAATGCTATTTATGCATATAAAGCTTATTTATTTATTGTTTTGTCAATGCCCCATTGTACGTGTTCTTTTTAACTGGGAGCGTTCGCGCGGGGCATAGAGTCACCCCAGGCTCACGAAATCATTAATTCTGGGAAAACTATTTATTTGTTATCAATGACCTTGCCAGTACCCTCCGATACGACAGTCGTCATGGGAACTAAAATGCATTTGCCAAATATCACCCTCTTTTTTTTAGAGTGACAAAAGTTTTCTTTTACAACCTTAAGGTAATTGGGGTCCCTGAGTTCCCCACTCGATCACTTTTGTTTCAAATTACTGTCTATGGACAGGCTACATTTCCCCTCTGTGAACGACTCAGTGGTTTTGATTGCTGTGTTGAAAGACTTATCATGGTTTAAAAATGCAACTGAACAGAATATAAGAAATGTAATGAACATTTGTGATCTCTATTGCACGAAGTTGAAACTGATCAAGCACGGGAACAACTTGCAAAAATAATGGATAAAACTCATGATAGCGAAAGTAAATTTGAGAAAAGAGATTAACATGAAAAGTTTCAGTTCAGAAGTTACCTAAAGAACTCCGTCAAAAAAGATATGAAGCCACAAGTATATCACAAGACCCTGCCAAAAAGACACAAGCATTAAAATTTGTTGATCATCAAAGACAATAAAACTACAATAACTTGAACAAAATATGACAGTTTTGCCTACAAATAACATTCCTGAAAAGTTAGTGAAAGATGTTTGTGATTTGTGTCCTTTATTAAAGTCACGCACATTTTAAACCATTTGGTTCAGTTTGATTGGATTTTTTTCTCAAATTATTCAAGAAAAATTGAAAATTTCTTAAAAGTACGTAAGTGTATTTCCTTTTGCTTAAATTATTCCCTGGAATAACGATTTTTATCGCGTACAATAAAAACAATTATAAAAAAGTGATTGGGGTGACTCCGTCACCCCGCATGGACACTAATGTAAGTATCGAGTGCGTGCCTTCTCTCGGGTTAAAATGTTGATACAATTCTATAAAGAAATTAAAAATATCAATACAGGGGAGACAAAACAAAGAATTCCCTAGGGATAATTCAAAGAAAAATCTCCACATTAGAGTTCCACGAAAAATAACACAGTTACGTTTCAGAGGAACATGACGATCTCTTATCAACAGTATGCTTTATTTTTATTTTTTAAGTATACAATCTGTGCGGAGATTTCGAGTGTTTTAGATAATCCCAGGAGAAATTCTCTGCCTACCCGATTCCATGAGAATGAAGAAACTTCTCCCAGAAGATTAAAGCAATAAGCAGAAACCAAACTGCAGTTTTCGTTGAAGTTAATTGTAACAGGTCGTTAAAAATATTGTAGCAAAAATAATGCTAAGGGAAAAAACAGACTTAGCAACAAACAGACTGATGATGGCAAAATGTTAGGACATTATAAAGGAAACTTTCTTACGAAAAATAAAGTGCTTTGTTAGAACTGCCTAATATATCAAATTCTATTTTTATATGCATTAATATTTTCATCTCTGAAGAAATTTTAACCCGCTTTTGTGGAATTCTAATTAAAAACATTAACAAACGTTAAACTATCTTTTATGAAAAACGCACAAGAATTTAATTGTGTATTTGATTTCTTTATCATTAATTTTTACATTTGTATTATACTCATTCCAGGTTAATTGGAATTTTCAAGAAATGAGTAAAAAATCATAAAAAGATTGTGAATTTAATGTTATTGTGTAATAAGTTGTGTATAAAGATGAGATGCTTGGCTTACATAATAAATAACGAGTTATGAATTTGTATCAGTTCTGTGTTTTAGTGATTTTAGAGACATGTGATTTTAACGAACCATTTTTATTGGCCCATTGAAAATATCTGTTTCATAAATATAATTGGTGATAATTCTTAAAAGCTCAAATATTTTTTAGGTATAAGAACTAATGGCAATTCGGACTAAATATATTTAAATGTGACATTTGTACAAAAAGTCTTCTCTTTGCAGATTTGTTACATTTTATACAAGGAAATTTCTTTTTAGGCCTTATTCTGAATTCTTCTTGTTGAATAAAAAACTATCGTTCATTTTTTAAAGTATTAAACTGCTGTGTTAAGCAATGTAATCCATTCAGTTGAATTTTAGTCTCAGTTAAAAAGAATCTATTAATCAGTTACTAAAACTTTAATAGATCGAGAAAGAGAGAAAGGGGAAAAAATAAGAATTACATTCATCTCTAGGATGATAAAAAAAACTGATAAGCTAAGAATGTTTGCAGCACTTGGATAAACAGCAGGAAGTCTAAAGCTTATGAAACCTTAGATAAACAGGCTGGGAGATTTACTTTCACTTAAAGAATCCATTGTTTGTTTTTTGTATACATACACTATTGAAGGTAAAAGCAAAAAAAAGCACCCCAACTTAAAAGACAATTGTTTATTCTTTTTTTTTTGTTTAAATAAAAAAGAAATGCAAAACATTGAAAAGTTGTGTGTGAATGCTGATATTTTAAATAAGAAGACTAAAAAATCAGAGGAAAAAAGAGAGTATGATATTTTTTTACTGACAACTATTTTTTATTTTCCAGTAATATCTTACGAAAAAAATTTTTTTAAAAAATAAGAAACATTTCACGCAGGTAGAGAAAAAGAATTTTCTTTTCAATTTGATTTTCCTTTTCTCTTATAAAAAATATAATAGCCAATTTAAAATTTGTTTTTATTAATTGAAAGCTTATATATATATATATACAAAAGTAAAACTGAAAAACTCTCACATGATAAAATAGATTATTTAACAAACATTGGGAGATTAATTTTATCGCTTACAGGAAAAATTTCTGAACTTATTTAAACATTGTTTGTGAGCTAATTTTTTTTTAATCTTTTAACATCAACATTACTTAAACTGTATTTTTTTAAATAAATTTTTTTCGTATTATAAATAGTGGTTCAGTTTCTTAATCTAACAAAAAATTGATGCATATTCTTTAAAAAAATTCTAGATATCGATGGTTGAACAACAATATCATGAATGACAAGCAATTAGTCAAAGTTCTTAAAAACGAGTGTTTTTGATTAAATAGCTGACACTATTTTTTCAAAATATCTAATTCTTAAACGAGGAAATTTTTTAATTTTATTCTTAAAAAGGAATCACTTTTCATTTAAGAATTATAATATATTAAACTAGAACCATAAACTAAATTAATATTTTAAAGATAACATTATATATAAAAAGCCCTCAAGAGATATGCATGGAGCCTAATAGTTTTGTTTTTCTTACTTGTGTTTGCTAATTTAGTGTTTCATTGAGATTTACTAACAAATCTCTTTTTTTTGCGTAAGTGAAATTTATAATTTCACCCTATAGTTTGTTGAAGCAAGTCTTTAGAAGGAAATTCGTTTTTTATTTTTGATTTGAAATAATAATTGTATCAAAAAAAATAAATAAATCGTGTGGATGTATATGGGTCAAAGAATAATTCTGAAATGTAATTTGGGTCTTTACCCATCTTTCAGTATCGTGGCAGTAGTTAATTACAAATACGAGCAATATTTATTATAAGGCCTAACTATCTCAGAGAATATCCACCAAAAAATTGCATATATATTTAAAAACATATTTAATCAACAGATACATTCACCTCAGGGAAATACTGTGTAGTCCCCTATATCATCTAAAATAACGTTGATGTAAGTATATTTCACATGTATTTAAAAAAAGGGCATAACTCACTCTGAAAATAAAATAGCTGAAAATATATTTGAAACGAGGGATAAATAAGTCAAGATTAAATTATTTCAAAGTGTGAAAAGATTACAACAATTATTTAAATCATTTATATATAAAAACTGCTTAGGAAAATATCTAACTATATACCATTTAAACAAACTTGTCCCAAAGTTAATTCCAATATATAACAAAGAATGAGTGCAAAAATACGAAAGTTTTTATGATAATTTAGTTTAGTTAAAAAAAACATTTATAATTTTTTCCACTACAGAATGTAATGGTATGCAATTAACACAGGAATAAATTTCAAACCTGAGATGAACTATTTTTACTCCAATTTTCCTCGTAGAATTATTTGAAAAACAATCGTTATCAAAATTTAATGAACCTGGTCAAATTTATTTTATTTTTGGTGTGATTAAAACGTTGATGCGGTTGAACTGATTTTAAAAAAGTTCTGTTCTGCTGTTTTTACGTTGCTTTTATGAAATTTAGTTAATTTTACGTTCAATTCAATTGAAATACATACTGATTTTTAACACGATAAAGCTCTTTTGTAATTTTATCAGCGGGGCTTAGCTTTCTTAATAATAATAATTTTAAATTCTGAAAGCACATTCGTATTGATCAAATATAGGTACTACACATTCGGAAAAAGAAATGAAAACGTTAGATTAAAAACTGTAGCACAATGCTTCTCAAACTTTCAATATTTACGACCCATTATTCAACCATACTTTTCATTGCGCCCCCCCCTCCATTCAAATAACAATGTATTGAATTCAATAATATTATACTTTGACACTAAAGTTGGAGTACGACTTTTTCTTAAGTGCTACCAGCGTATATAAACTCTCGCTCAGCCAAAGCATTAATTGCTGCAGATGTATATATACCTTTTTCCGAAGTACGATCTTTTCTGCTCACTGTTATCCATAAAGTTATTCCGAAGGCTTTGGAATGCAATAAATGAGCCTTGACAGAGTTGCAAAGGATTTACTTATTTCAGAGGATTTCTTTTATTTATTCCTCCCCCAATACCACATACGCTCCCCTACGGGGAAAACGGGGGCATTGGGGAGCGAATAGAGTAATTTTCAATCGGCAGTTAAAAGATTAATTATAAACCGTAAAAATTATCGAGATATGTGTTAATTTTTGTATATTACTTTATATATGACAAGCCCATGGAGTCACTAGTAATTATTAAACTTGTTCTTAGTATTGTTAAATAATTATAAAATGCATTGTAAAGTACTGATCATTTATAAATGTATTATACCAGTGAAAATGTTAATTTTATTTTTTACCATGTCCAAATGTATTTTGTTTGTTATTTTCAGCAAATTAATAATTTTTTTAAATAATCTTTCGTCTTCAATTTTTCAATATGCTCGCGCCCCCTCGTAGAGTTATCACGCCCCCTTAAGGGGGGGGGCGCCTCACAGTTTGAGAAGCGTTGCTGAATGGCCAATGAATTAGAAACCCAAGGTCAATATTTTATGATCCCAGGTTTTGCACAGATACCTGATCTGATTCGTTTGGACATCGAATCTACATCCTTCTAGAGTGCATTTACGTCCAGATAATACCATGCATTGCCTATGCGGTGTCTTAAATCTGTTAATTTAGATGGAAGAGGATGTAATTTAGTGCTGTCGGATGTGTCTTTTTATGGGGTTTAGATCCGGGCTATATGCAGTGGCAAAGGAAGGTATTGTAAGTCAGACTGATGTTCAGAAAACCAATTTTGAGCACTTCTGGCAGGATGTATAGTTGCATTATCGTCCATGAAGTATCCATCGCCATCAGGTTAAAAATGCAGCATTGCAAAGTTCACTTGATCTGCCAGTGAATCTAAGTATCTCATGGCTGTTTGCTTATTCTTGAGGAACACCAGAGTATCCCTTCTATGCGAGCAAAACATGCCTCATATTATAATACTCCCACCAGACCCTTGCATAGTGAGTAAGGCAAATTGGATTCATGGCTTATTGGGGTTCATGGCAAATTCGACATCTTCCATCAGTGCGAAATGAGGTGTAGTGTGATTCTTCCTACTACATTACTCGTTTCCCATACACAGATGTCCAGCACCCGGAACTACTGCAAAGGAATTTTTGCATTACGGACAGAAATGTGTGGATTCCTCACAGCCACCAGACTATGCATTCCTATACTCTGCAAATCTCTACGCATGGTGCGAGTTGAAATCTGTTGAAGAGAGCCTTGGTTGACGATTTGAGTAAGTTGAAGCACAGTAGAGTCCATGTTCTGACGTACCAGTCTTTGGAGACGACTCCGATCAGGCATTTGGAAAAATGTGTCCGAACCGCAGTTAAGTCTTCCAAAGAAGGACTGTGGGTACTGATTCAACTTTTGAAAACCTTTGATATAGCTGGTTTTGAAAACCCAGTGAGATTTGCTGTCTTCAAAGGTGAGGCCCCTGCTGAATGGGTACCAACAATAAAGCTTTTTTCAAATGGTGAAAGATCTGTAGTTTTTCTTCATTCGTCGTGAAAAGCACTCTTCCACCTTATTTATACTAGCGTTCTAACCATGTGTAACCACCTCATTAAAAATGTGCATAATGCATCCCTAGCACGCATTCAAAAAGAAATCGCAATGGTTTCTAACTTATTGACCAGTGTGCGTATATATTGTGTAAACTTGTATTCAAGAAGAATTTTTTTTATCAAACACCAAATAAAAAAAGTACAAATAGCTTATACATAACATTCCGGAAGTATGCAGACGAAAAGAAAGAATATCTAAATTTTAACCACATATGATTATAAGCTAAGAGAGGAAGTGGATCAAGAAATAAGTATTAAAGCTAAATTAAAGGAATAAAAAAACCCTACAAATTACTAAAGATAATCTAAAAATAATGATTCTATTAGTTAATTGTACGTGAAATCCGAAAAGCTGAAACAATTTGTGAAATTGACTGTCTCTTAGTCGCATTGTTTTTAAACACATTTTTGTCCATTGGAGTGTAGTATTAGGAATCTTATTAAATTACATCATTATTGTGTGTTTGGTGTTTTAATGATGCTAAGCCAAACAATTGTGAGGTAAATCCTTAACAAATGATTTGTTAAGTCTGAAAATTGCAAGGAGTTTGTTGTTTAAAAAGGTAGCTATTACTGAAAAACTTAAAGCAATAAATAATTAGAGAAATATTTTTGTTGTTTCTGAGATATAGCAAATCCATTAAAAAGTAATACTTAAAAGAAATGAAATAATATAAATTGTACTAAAAAAATAAAAAATGACATATGTTTCCTTTCGTTGTGCTATAAAAAAGTGTAATCATTACACTTTGGTCGAATAGCATAAGAATAATTTTTATAGTTCAAATAAACTATAATAATGAAAAAATAAGAGGTCAGGTAGAAAAGAAAATTATTATAAAATGGTGTTTGTAATTATTTATTTATTAAAAATTAATTTTTTTTTCTTCCTGATACTTAATAATATTTTTTGTTACTATTCCTATGGAATAATACCACATTATTCAAACTATTATTTAAAATTAAACAAAATACTTAAGATTAGCATTTTGTTGTTTAAATTATCTTTATATTATTATTAATTCAAAAGCACAAGATTTATTTTTTCTTTTAAAATATTACGGAGCTCTTAATTTCTTATACTGAATCCTTTAAAATTTAACGTGAGTATACGAAAAGAAATTTCATCTTTCTAATGAGTTATTAAAAAAAAACAGAAAAAAATTGAATGTATAAATATATTTATTTATATTCACATGGGGAAAAAAGATTTACAATCGCATATTTAACAACTATTAAACTATTAGAACATTATAATGTAACAAACTTGTATTATATAATTCAAGGTTCATAAATTTTAATAAATGATTTAGCTTAAATAATTAAACATAAGCGGATGTGATATTCACAGATTTCAAATCAAGAATTCTTAGTTTTTCTTTTACTCGTAGAATATAAAATAAACTCATTAGGGAGTATGGTTAAAAAATAACTTTTTTTAATGAATATAATTATTTTCTTAAATAAAACTTATGGAAACTAATGTATCTGTATATTTATATTTCTTCGTTTTTAATTTTACTGACAGTGATATTTGTATTATTATATTACAAATATTTTCATTTATTATAGTTTAAAATCTCAAAGCGTACACAAAATATAGACAAATATTAAAACCTTTTATTATGATTTATTGTGGACTAAAATTGGAGAAAAATTCATATGCTCTCACATATTTTATATTCACCCAAAATGATTCTTATGATAAATAATTTATTTGCTCGTCGAAGATCAGGAACGGATCCTGTGCCTCTGAAAAATACTTTTTCTTACATTCTAAAAAAATGTCTGAGATAAACAGATCCATTCGAAAAGGAATTTTCAGCTTAAGTTTCAAGACTTTTATGACAGTGATTTACGAAATACATAAGAAAAAATCTTGAAACTTTTCTTTCAGCGTTTATTTTCTCTTTTTCAGAGTTATCAAATTCACAGAATTCCTTTTCTTTTCTTGGTAGTTTCACGAAAAATTTATCTCAAAAATGACCATTAAAAAGAGGAATGAGACTCTATTAGTGGTTGTGACTGTTTATGTATGTAAAGGGTTTTATGTAAATGTTTATTCTAAAAATAAAATAAAAATGTATATACTGCAACTTCAACGTATTGAAAATGCGTTTGTTGTTAATTTCTCTCTTGTGTAATTTTAAATGTTCGTGGATATTTGCAAAATATTGGTGCGTATTTTTTTTAGCTATTCCAAATAAAAATAAAAATGTGTTGTTAATATAATTAATATATATATAATCAAAATTTCTCTACAAGATAGAGATGAATTAACATGATTAATACTTAAAAGAATAACAATTGCTAGATAACAAGACAACAGAATTTAAAAGGAGATATGAAAAATTGAAATAACAGAGCAGAATATAAAATAATGGATGCTTCAGTATTATCAACATTGCTGACTTAGGACAGCTTGTATACAAAAAAAATTTCTCTTAAACAAATTTTCTCTGTATAAAAGTGGGGTTGAACATGTTTTTCGGCCAGCCAACCTTCCCCCTTTCTGTTAATAATACCGCGCTAAATCTGAGTACAATAAACAAGTTATTGCCAGATTCTGGACCCAAATACAATTTCAAAACAAAGCAATGGCTGAAAAATAGCACTTAGCAAAAGTATGAAAAGAATAGAAATAATAAAATAAGAATTGTAAACATACTACCATTAACTTAGAGACTCTTAATATAATTTAAAAGTTATAATAAATTTTAAAAAAGTAATTTTATCTAAACTAGAAATCAGGGGTATTTAAAACTATCTAGGAAGAATAATAAATCTATAATATTAACCTGTTAAAACTATGGAAATTTAATCCTTACTATTTAGAATTTCTTTATTTAAATATCTATTAATAAAATTAATTGGGTAGATTTGAATTAAACAGTATTTAGTAAAATGTTTATAATTTTTTATTATTTCTGATTTATTAGAAACTAGAAATTTATTGCGCAGTGTGTAATTAAGAACAATATTTCTGAATATAGATACATGCACATTACTCTCCCAATGCGGTACTTTTATAATATTGAAATTAAAGTCTTCTCATTTATCATAAATATTAGTAACTATTTTATTATCTTTTAATTTAATTTCTATATCAAGAAAATTTGCTTCATAACTGTTACTATTTGTCTGTATTAAATTAAGATATTGTGGATAAAAATTGATATTAGGTTTAAAGTTGTATTGCTTGCCAAAAATTATTATATCAATATAACGAAAAAAGTAAAATTCTAAGTTGTCTGTGAAACTATTTTCAAAATAGTTCTAAAAGAGAATTATGTTTATCATAATGGTAATTATTATCAACAGATTAAGGGTTTACCACAAGGTGACCCAGCTAGCAACTGTCTTGCCAGTTTATATTTACTCTATTTTGAAAATAGTTTCACAGACAACTTAGAATTTTACTTTTTTCGTTATATTGATGATATAATAATTTTTGGCAAGTAAGACAACTTTAAACCTAATATTAATTTTTATCCAAAATATCTTAATTTAATACAGACAAATAGTTACAGTTATAAAGCAAATTTTCTTGATATAGAAATTAAATTAAAAGATAATAAAATAGTTACTAATATTTATGATAAACGAGAAGACTTTAATTTCAATATTATAAAAGTACCGCATTGGGAGAGTAATGTGCATGTATCTATATTCAGAAAGACTGTTCTTAATTACACACTGCGCAGTAAATTTCTAGTTTCTAATAAATCAGAAATAATAAAAAACTATAAACATTTTACTAAATACTGTTTAATTCAAAACTACCCAATTAAATTTATTAATAGATATTTAAATAAAGAAATTCTAAATAGTAAGGATTAAATTTAAATAGTTTTAACAGATTAATATTATAGAATTATTATTCTTCCTAGATAGTTTTAAATACCCTGATTTCTAGTTTAGATAAAATTACTTTTAAAAAATTTATTATAACTTTTAAATCATATTAAGAGTCTCTAAGTTAATGGTAGTATGTTTACAATTCTTATTTTATTATTTCTATTCTTTTCATACTTTTGCTAAGTGGTAATTTTCAGCCATTGCTTTGTTTTGAAATTGTTTTTGGGTCCAGAATCGGGCAATAACCTGTTTATTGTACTCAGATTTAGCGCGGGCTCTGCATTTCAGTATGCAATTTTTAGGTAAGTTACCTTTTTCTTATAATGGATTTAGTTATACTATCCATTATTTCCAATTGGTATTTGCTCGGTATTATTAACAGAAAGGGGGGAGGTTGGCTGGCCGAAAAACATGTTCAACCCCAATTTTATACAGAGAAAATTTTTTTAAGAGAAATATTTTTGTATACAAGCTGGCCCAAGTCAGCAATGTTGATATTACTGAAGCATTCATTCTTTTATATTCTGCTCTGTTTATCTGCTCTGTTTTTCATTTAAATTCTATTGTCTTGTTATCTAGCAATTGCTATTCTTTTAAGTATTAATCATGCTAATTAATCTCTCTCTTGTAGAGAAATTTTGAATATATATTCTCACATATCATGTGGCTACATGGCGCCTATATATGTTTGAATTTTGATATATGGAATTTTGGTCTATTATAGATCTTGCTATTATGTAGCTTATATATATATATATATATATATATATATATGTTACTTATGCATTACAAATTTGTATAATTCTTTTCTTTTAAATCAAGCAAAACTTTTTAGTTTTGTTCAATGTTAGTGAAAAAAAATTCTGCTATATATAAATCAATCTATTAAAACTGGAATTTTCTCTACGTTTAAATTCATTATGCCATTGGACAAGCAATATATACAGGTTTGGAAAAAAAGTAAATTTATAATATTTTCTTGCAGCTGTGACCGAGTAGTGAAGGCGATGGACTGGAAATCCATTGGGGTCTCTCCGCACAGGTTCGAATCCTCCCGGCTGCGGCTTTCCTCGCTTAGAAATAAGATAATTTTAGAGAAACATGCCATGTTTCTTAAACAGAATAACCTTGGTTTTTTTAAAGAAAGCATTCGTTTTAAAAATCTTAACCATTCCGCCGCTTCTTGATTTCCTTAAAAAACAAACATAAATTTTTTCAACCGGTTACTACAGATTCCAAATGAATCCATCAGGGAATCCCGGCTTATGATAATTCTATCCCTAGCTCTTCTAAGAGACCTAGAGTAGTTCTTAACCACTCATATCAACACTTTCCAGCTTTGAAAAGGATGAGTATGTCTTGATACAAATTATGAAATTCTTACATCAATCGTGTTTTTTTTATGTTTTATGGTTATTTATCACTTCTTTTTTTCTTTTGCAAGACTTCATTCACTCTAATTATCACCCCCACCCCTTCATCCCTGCAAGCTTTTCCCCTCGTTTAGTGGGGCAACTTGATCCTATTTTAAACTTCTCCACCTTTTCTTACTTTCTTCCAAGTGGTTATTTAAAATCTCCTTTCAATGATCGCACGCAGTTATTTAAGAGGTAACGAGAACGGACTTAAAAATAATATTCTCTTTAATCTTTGATATTAACGAAATTCCTCCCTTTTCACCCTTCGTTCCGTCCAGATGCGGCAGCCGGTTGAAAGACGGGCATGGTTGTCAGAGATATGACGTCATTTTCGCTTCGCTCTCCTAAAACGAAACAGAAACTAAATCAACTGGAAGATTGGTTTCCCTCTCACCCCTCAACCAACGTTGTTGCGCGGCACTCATTGTGGATTGCTTTCTATTTTTGTGTAACTTTAACAAATTATTCTTTTTTTTTCCAACTTATTATGATGAGTGGATAATATAGATTTCTCTGTTTCCACGTAAATGTATAATTGTTACTGTTACCTTATATTTTCTACTTTTTTCAATCATGATGATCACTTGGAAAGGACTTCCTGTGTTCTACAATGCATACATTTTTCCTTTTCTTTCAAAACTGAAAAATTAATTATATAAAATATATTTTGCAGTACTGATACATTTATATTTTTAATAAGTATTATTTTTTATTGAGTCAAAATGTATATATTTTACTTTGCTTCCTTTCAGTAAAGTAATTATTTTTTAAGAATTTTTTTCATTTTCGATTTTTTTATATGCTCGCCCTCCCCCAGTAGGGTTAACAGGAGGGCGCTCCCCACAGTTTGAGAAGCATTGACTTAAGCACTTGATATATCTTGAAAAATCCCATGAATTAAAAAAAAATTACATTCTGTGCACGTTCAAACATTTTCATTTTCTATTCAAGTGTCTTAAGCCAACAACACACACAAGCCCTGCTTTATTTTAATAATGAATGCAAGAAGAACTTGAAACGAACTGATTGAAATAACGGTTCAGAGCTTGAAAAAAATTTTGAAGTATATTTAAGAATAAAAACCAGAGATTCCCTTTTTTAAATATCCAGAAAAAATACAAGTTTAGAATAATTTTTTATATTAACTTTAAGCTATGTCATAATTTTTTTTTAAATTGATAAAAAATCGTGTTGAAACGCATTCTAACAATACATAGGAAGAAAATAAACATACTGAAATAAAACTTCCATAGAGACGAAATTAAAGCTAAAATAAAAAAATGAAAGAAAATTCAATTTGACAGCTTAAATTATTTCATATAACTTAAGTACATGTTTTTTTTTCTTTTCATAGCCTGTCAAAGTATCATCGACTTAAGCTCTAAGTTACAAGGATATTAAAAATACTATTTTTTTTCTATTCAACACCATATGCCTTTATAAATCTTATACAAATATTATCTTATTAAAAAAGGAAATCGCAGAAGAATTCAAAGACTTGTCTCTTGGCATAATTTAATTTAAAATCAGATAAGTGTCTTTTCAACCTCAAATCTTCATTTAATTAAGTTACTTTTCTATTAATTATGGAAACATGTTATTAAATGTAGAAACAGAAGCATTTAGTAATAGGGTAAGAATTGAATACGTAATTTTAAATCTTTGCTTATTAAAACGTCTATCTTAAAATTGTATTTATCCTAAGTAAAGACATGTCTTATTCGGATTTTATTTTAATCAAAAGTAATGCAAAAGTGAGCTTACTGTATTTTTCACGAGGATTGATAATTTTTTTAAAGAAAAAATTAGTTTTATATATATTTAATAAATTCTCTAGTAGTATTCTGATGTCACCAGAAAACAAAGAGAAAGTTAAGCTTTTTCTAAAATTTATATGTTAAAAATAAACATACTTTCTAATGCGGCTTTAGTTTGATTATTATTAAACTTCTAAAAATATTAGTTTTTGAATATTTTCGTTTTTTTCTTCCATGAACTTCATTATTATTTTATTTAGTAATGAAGTTAAAAATATTGTTTCAGATTTCTCCAGTAAATCTAGTTGGAAAGAATCCTATTAATAACCAGAAATGTCACATAATATTTATTTAATTCTGAAATTATCACCGAATTTTAAGATGCAGCATCTTCTGCCTTTCTAGATAATTAAAGTTTTTAATTGTATTACATTATTTAATTTTCAATGCAGAAACATTCTTAGTGGAAGAATTTTCAAAACGGATATATAAATAAAATCATTTTAAACACCTTAGGAATTTTCATGTTCTGTTCTGTTTAATTATTGAATTTAGGCATTGGTGCATTTAAGCATTACCTTTTTCAAGTAAAATATTGGATTAATTATTTAAAATTGATTTAATTTATTTTTAGTTTAGCAACCAAAAGGTTTAAATCGTGGTCCTACTATTTCAAGGATTGGCAAATAGTGGTCTGAAAAGAGTTTTTTTCACGGTCAGTAAAGACTGTCAGGAAATCCAGTTTGGATCTAGATTTCTTTCCCGTGCGCGGCCAATGAATCGTCTTATATTTTTCACTATTAGGAAAATATAATTCATTTGCTTGAAAAATAAAGAACTAAAAGGGTTTCTACAAATAGATGATCTGCAGAGTTTTGAGGTCGCAGGATTTAAAAAAAATTATCCTAAATTCTGTTTACTCTGTTATTTTATTACTGCTGGTAATGATACAGCACCTTAGAAGCTACATCTTGAACTTATTGACTTGTCAGATATCAGTGTGAAAGAAATTTTTTATGCTATAACTTTCCGTCACACGTGTCTAAATAATGAATCTTGCTTTAAAAACTTGACAATTTTAATTTTGCGTATAAAGGTTAAGACAAATGCCAGCAGCTTCGTGTGGCGGTATCCTGTCCTGCAAGAGAGAGTACAGGGACTGAGTATTCTACAAAGATTGTATAACACAAACGAGTCGAAACAAACAACTTGTTGCCATCACGCGTAAGGCAAATGCAGTAGATGGCGTTGGTAAAAGTCATGACAGTAAACTAAATACTTTACACAAAATACATATAATTTTTTTTTCAATGGGGCTGCGCATATATTGGTATTTTAAACCTTTGCAGACCTAGTACATTCCCCAGGAGCTGGTACCACTTTTTAGTGCTGCACCATATAGGCGATACCAATTACAGCAAGCGATTTTGACGCCCAGTTTCCTCCACAGAGGGAGACACCTGAGCTCTTGACGATGTGAAGTATGCACTAGGATTTAATTTTGACGAGAGCATCCAAGCCAAACAGACACTCTAAGGATTTTTCACATACCGTATAACCATACGGCATGACCACTGTCGATTTTCTGCATCAAGAAAATCCACCGACTTGGGCAGGAGTCGAACCTGCAACCTTGGGTGTAGAATACCAGCGACAAACCAACCACGCCACCCAGCCGGCATACATATAAACTGGAAATTGTAAATAATAATAATTGAATAGAAATTAAATATAGTGTATAAATGAACATACCAAGCACATTAATAATAAACATACAGTTTGAATAATAATAAAAATACAATTTGAATAATCAGTTTGAATAATAATGAAAATATAACTTGAATAATAACAAAAATACAATTTGAATAATAGAAAGATACAATTCCATCCGAACAATAACATTAATTAATTTGTACAAATCTTTGTGAGCTGGGGAAAAAATGGGAGAATAGTGTGAAAAAAGGGTGCATTTATTTCATTAAACTAATTCTAAAATGAAATGTGTGCTTGCAGCTATAGATAATACGAAGTTATCACGATGAAAAAATCGAATATAGCTGTTATTTTATTTAATATAATTTCTTTTTTTTTATCAAGAATGTAATCTCTTAAAAAAGACGCGTCTCTCCAGTACCCTCTGATCTCACAATGTGTCCCGTAAGCCAAAACAAGTTGCCCAACCCTATACTATTTGGTTTCCTAGGTGAGACGGATAATGAACTCTCCTTTGATTGATTGAAGTGCAATTGAATTTGAAATTTGGATTACGGACTCCTGATGTCATCTGCGTATAAATAAATGATTTTCCATTAATAACTTAATTATTTCAAATTATAATGAATGACGTTATTGTTACGAAGATGCAGTTTCAAGCTAGTCAATCGCCAGAATGATGAACAGTTTTCCTGAATATTCATATTCTAAATTATTTTCATGTATTGAAGGACTCAATAATATCTTTAAATATTTTGAATAAATTATACTGTGTTACCCGATGAACTGTAAAAAATCGAAGAATTTGAAAATAAATATTTTGATTAAAGGCTAAACATCAGCAGAAAGTTATCACAGCATTGAACACTCTCTCGTTAGTTTTCATTTCCACTTATATCGATTCTACGAGCTGTTGTTCAAGCTTCAACGTTTAAATGTTCCTTAGTTTAAACCGTTAGCAGGCGTGCACTCAAACTTAATGTTAATGGTTCCATGGGATGACTGAGTTACCACAAACTTTTTTAAGGTATCCGACTACCCTAAAACTGTAAATTTAGCCAAAAATTGACAAAACATTTTATGATTTTATTTTATGGGCCATCTTGTTAGCTTTATAAAAATACCAAGTTTATCATTTTCCGTTTAATAGAGCAAAAACTACAAGTGTTTTAGTAAAAGCAGATGCCATTACTTTAAGCAAGATGAAAGCATTTCATCTTCATTTTCATTTAAGCATTTCACTTTAAAACGCATTTTACTCGAAATGTGATTTTTTGAAAATAATCAAACGAGGTCAGCGATTGCTAAACAAGTTGTGAATATAATTAACTGAAATTTTTTCTGTAAATTCAGTATAATAGTAGAATTGTTTTAACCTTCAGATTTATCAATCATTGTTTTATTACAAAATGTACAATCCCTTATGTGAATATAATCACTGCCGTTTTAAGCATTTTCGTATAGTAACCGAGATAAAGTGCTCTAGTTTTTATAAAAAAGAAAACATCTCTTATCCTGAAGGTCATTTCAAAATTGAATAATATAGCAACACATTAGATTGAAAAAATTGAAAAATTGTTTATAAACATTTGCTGCAGAATGGGCCGCGTTTATGTTTTTTTTTTTGTCAATTTTTACTTATTTTTTTCCCATTTTAGTAATAATAATTTCTTTTTTATTTTCTTAATTTTAGGACATTTTTCTTAAAATGCACTAAACAAATCTAAAAGTAACAAAAAAATCCCCATATCTCCTTTTTTTAAAAAAAAAGTTGTCGCAACCAGTCGGATATCTTAATAATTATTTTTATTGTACTCCATAAAAATCGCAATTCCATTAACTAAGAAGAAGTATACTTACATACTTTTGAGGAATTCTCAGTTTTCTTTGATAGTTTGAGAAAAAATCTAATCAAACTGAACTAAAATGACACAATTCACTGAAACATTATAGAAATGATATTTGCAGGCAAAACTGTCATATTTTGTTCTAGTTATTGTAGTATTATATCTAGTTATTACAAACCATAATAAGTCGTGCAGCATAGCAATTAAAAACAACTAAGGTGTTAACGGGGGGGGGGATATAGCATGATTATAGACAATATTTTGGGAAAAAAGTGGTCCTGCATTCAAAACAAGCACTGTAACTGTTTTAAAATTAAAAGCCTAGATATTGGATATAGGAACGAATTCGTAATTACGTTTGCATTTATTTTCTTTTAATTGCTTTGGTTACCCTTGCATACGCAAATATCATTGTCAAAGAACATGCAATAAAATGCATAATGTTTTAATTTATGAAGATATTAAACGAACTAAAAATGTAATTTAGAATTATCTGACAAATGAACTTTGTCCAAGAGAAAACGATTCCGTTAATATATCTTACAAGACTAATCCACGCTCATGCTCTTACGATTCTACCAAATGCGATAGATACTATTTTTGATTCATCAAGTCAAGGGCATGAATGCGCAGTTTTGTTAGACAGTGAATCAGTGGAGCATTTTCGCATTCGAGTCATTGGATTTTATATTGACATAAGAAGATTTAATGTTCTTATTAGTTAATGCTCTGAAGGATTTAGTTCTAAAGCAGCTGTTACTCCAATTAATAAAAACATGGATCGTATTTATGAATCGGATAAAAAAAGCTTTTTCAGATCGATGCGTTTGTTTTGTACAAATTAACGTCTCTAATTTTCTCCAGAACTTATTACTGAAAATGATTAAAACTGTTCCCATTTTGTTCATTTTGCCGACCATTAGTTTTTTTTTTAGTATTAAAAAAGACTGAGTTAACTAAAGTAATGAATTCTTTCTTTTGTTGTTTTCTGTCATGGCAAATAGTTCATCAATAATCTAATTGCATTTGGATGAGTGATATATGAAAATGAAAATAAAAGCTGATGTTCCTTATTAAGTTAATTCGTATTATGTTAGGATGAATCACTCTCTCTCTTTAAAAATTATATTGATCTAGTTTTGTTCAGTTTTGGTTATAACAATTAACATCTTTCCAAGCTTCTATTTTATCCGAAAAGGAATATTTCAAAATTTATTTTCAGGAAGAATATTGAGTTGACGAAAAATTGCCTATTTTAATGTTAGGAGAAATTGGGGAATCTTAAGGCACTAGCTATCTCACGGGTTTTGTGTCTCATTGGAAAGAAAATTCCCAGGTACGGATTTTAACAGAAGTTTTAAAAATTATGACTGAATATAGTGAATTGAAGCATATTAAACATTAATTGCGAAAGAAGACAATTTATTTTACATTATTTATTTTATTTTTTTCAAATCTTTTCTTTTGCCTTAATCATCACAAACGAAATTACCAAAATGATTCAGTGTGCCGCATAGTAAAAAAATATTTGAAACAATTCAAATTGCTAGAGCAATTCACACAGAGTTAAGGACATGGATCAAAAATAAAAATTGACATTTTTAATATAAATTAATTTTGTACCACTTAATGATATCTATTAACATGAAAAATAAACAACATTAAATTTACTATTTCTTTAACGTAAATAAAAAATAAAATTGTTCATGTATGTTTTAAATACACTGCTGTGGCCACCGTAAATGCAACACCAAGAAAGACAAAAGATAGCACAACCAAATTTATTTTGTAGATAAAATGTTGACCTAGTATCAAATCATTCAATTTACAGACTTCTGTGAAGTGTGAGTTCCTGCCAGAATCATTAGCCACAGTAGCCGCCATTGTTGGAGATCACCACTGCCACACACTTCGACATTGATTCAAAGAGACTTTGGTCGTGTTCTTGGTGTACATCAGACCAAGCAGCTTCCACACGTTGCTAAAGTTGATCTAGTGTGGCAGCTGGGAGCGTAATCTGGGTCAATCATTGAGCAACCATGGACCACATGTTTTCTCTCGGCGAAATATCCTGAGAACAAGCCGATCAGGGAAGCAATTTAATCTGGTGACTGACGAAGAACCTTTGGACAATGCGTGCCATGTGTCGTAGCGCATTATCCTGTTGAAATATGGCTGTGGCCAAGCCCTGAAGGTAGTGAAGGACAACTGGTTCCAACACCTCTGAGATGTAGCACTGGCTGTTTAAAGTACCGGTAATGCGTACTAGAGGAGTGCGAGAGTGATATCTAATACCACCCTATACCATAACACCCGGTGAAGGACCAGTGTGGCGGTGCATAACGCAGCTGTTCAGCACCGTGTCTCCACGGTGTCTCCAGACTCGAATCCGTCCATCGTGGTGTTGCAGACAGATGCGTGACTCGTCAGTAAAGACAACTTCATTCCATTCTGCCACCCACATCCTTCTTTCATCACACCATTGGCGGCGGAGAAGTCTGTGGTTCTGCGTCAAGGATAGACCAAGCAATAGACATCTTGCGGACAGACCACTCTGCTGTAAACGGTGTCGAATGGTACGCGCAGACCCTGAATGATGCGTTGCAGACTCAATGTGCTGTGCTATGGTTCGTGATGTAACTTAGAGATCCATCACTGCCCTGCACACTATTTGACTGTCCTAACGTGAAGTGGTGCAATGAGGTGGATGCGATCGACCACGTCGGTCCGTCGTACCCTCCTGCATCCAACGGTCACATATCCGCATTACAGTTGTTTAGTTTCGTCCAACACGACTACCGATTTCCCTGAAAGATAATCCACAATCTCGGTAGGCCACTATCCTTCCTCTGTCGAAGGATTTGCTTATTTTTTATTCATTTTCTCCCCCCCCCAACCCCCTCTTATATCCGCACTCTACGTAGAAAACGAAGGTATCGGGGAGCGAATCACTTACATTTTAATTGGCAGTTAAGGGATTAGTTATAAACCGTACATATTATCAAAATAAATGTTAATTTTGTATATAATGTTGTATATGATAAGCCCATGGGTTTAGTGGCAATTATTATTCTTAACTTAGTAGTGTTAAATTAGTTATAAAATACATTGTGCATCAGCGATACATTTATAAGTGTTTTTATCAGTGTAAATACGTATTTATTTCATATTAGTTCAGAATGTATTTGTTTGTTTACACCAGTAAATAAATATTTTTTTAAAATAATCTTTTGTTTTTGACTTTTGTATATGCTCACGCCTCCCTCGTAGTTATCACGCCTCCTAGGGCCCCGCATTTTAGGTAATGCTGGTATAAATGAAAATGATTTAATTTTAGTGAACTAATTAACTATATAATGCAATAGTTGTTACGCTACAAATGATCTAGTTAAGACGAAGTGGTAACCTAAAAGTCATTAAACTGTAGAAAATTTTTTATTGGGTTATTTGATACCTCAAATCTTTATAAACACGCCTGCAAAGTTTCAAAGCTTTACATGCATTTTTTATCAAGTTATGGAGCAATATTTGATGATGGGCAGCAACTACCACTCCCACATTTCAGATCATCTGCTAGAGAAGAGCCTGATAAAAATGAATTAATTATTTTTCTACCGCGCGTAAATGAGACTGTCATTATATATGCAGTACAAATTATTTCAAGAAAGAATTGGGCAATTCATGCAAACATTCTAGTTTGAGAATTATTTATATTGAAGAGCAAATGGATTTGGTCAAGATTTAAAAGTTGTGCGTGCTTTTTATGATATTATTATGAATGAAATTAAAACTTCAAAACGGATTCTCCTAAAACACAAATTCTAAATCTCATTTTTTGATAGCTCAGATAATGAAAAATCTAATTCGCAAGAATAGAAAAACTCTCCCATTTTTATATATTTGATTTGGTGATATATATATATCCCATGTGTGTGAAATTCAACACTTTTATTATTAAAATATTTTAAGATATTTATTTAAGCAAATCCACATATGCAATTCTTAGATTTTGATATATTTTACCTGTAAATTGCTATTTGATTTTGCTTTCATTCGCGTACAATATTTAACATGCGAAGGTTTTTAACATTCATGGGGAAAAAATAAAGGCATAAACATGTTTTGTTCATGTTGTGTATTATCTCTGAGCATGGAATTAGCTCTGAGGTTGTGTACTTTTTTTATAATTATTAGATAAAGTTTTATGAAATATTGATCTTTCATTGTTTTCTTCTATATATTCGTTATGCAGTATACTGTTTAATTTTTCTACATTTGTGCAATTTTTTATGGTAAGCAGTTTTAAATAAGCTAATTAACATTTCCTAAAAGTTTCAGACTATTCGATGAATATTATATCATACTACTCATGGAATGAAAACTTCAAACTCATTTTTCTACATGTTGAATTTTTGTACATACATATGCTATTATTCAAAATCCTAAGGCTTTTTTGATAATTGAAGCATGGGTATGAAATTTTGTGTATACACGTTCTGAAATGTATGTTACGTAAAACTGTGCATGGAATTAGCTGTAACATGTTTAGTACTTTTTCTAAAAAAATTCAAAATCAAAATTAATGTTATTTGAGAATTTTTGGAAGTTTTACTACAAAAAATTAAAGAGCTGCGCAGCAGAAAAACATCCATGCACAGTTTTATGTAGTATATTATAAGGTACTTTTTAAAAATTTTTTGAAAGAAAAGGAACATTTTTAAAAAAGCCTTGGGAATTAAAAAAATGTTTAAAAGAGTTCAAAAAATTTAAATTTTACAAACATATGCAACAAATTTTAAAATTTTCGTATGAATTATTATTAAATATTAACCTTTATAAAATACAATTAAAACCAAATATCAAATATTAAAAAAAAATTGTGAAGATGGTACCACATATTGCCTTAATGCGCATTCATTGTTCCACTTTGTTAATAGTGTTCCCATTGAAATTTTTTTGCCTTTTGAGTACAAAGCAAAGGACCTTAGAGATTGTTATAAGCTATGATCATTCTTTATATTTTCAAGATTATGAAAAATAACTTTACAAAATAGGAAGCTTATTACAGCAAAGATCATCTGTTGCAACATTGTCATTTTTTGGATGGTTAAAATATTTTATGTCTGGGAAGAGTCGTCTCCGAAATTCTCAATACAGTTGTATTATTTAGCAGACAATTATCATGCTTAATTTTAATTATCTGATCTGATTGTAAGCAATTTCATTGTGGACCAAGTTTATTGGCAAATATTTTAACTCAAAATAATGAGATTATTAAACGAAAGAATCTTATTTGAAAAACCGTTCGTAATTGTTTTGTTTGTCATAGATTTAAGTTCCCTTTCAATAATCAATGCACAGGAATTTACCACAGTTAAAATTTATTTTATTAAAAAGAAATTAAGAGTTTCTATTACCAGTTCTAAGGTGTGCTACAACTAACAAAGATCAACCATAAAACTTTCTTCCTTAGTTTCAAATAAAAAACAATTGTTATGGTAGTTAAGTGTCCGTATCAATTGTATTCTTATTACTCATAATTTTTATTTGTTGTCCATCTATATTTTCTAGGCTTAGTTTCATTATAATTCTCATTTTATTTGACTTACTTCCTATAAAATAATTATTTTCTGCCTCTTCCTACACTATCACAATCGACTAAGAATATTTATGTTTAATCGCAACGTGATTTTTGGTTTTCTGCTCGAGTATTCCTAGAGGTGGCAGGTCTAATTACGGGCTCAGGTTTTTAAAAGTAGCTTATTCGGGATCAAAACATGTTAATATTTATTGAAGTAAACGTAAAAAAATATACTTTCATTTAAAAAAGTATATAAAGAAAAATCATTCTGACCCGATTTCGTGGATACGCATATCACTCGAACACAAAAACATCTATATATACTTCGTCATCTGTAGTTGTATATTCATAACACATTCTCATTTGCATTTAAAGCAATGCTTCTAAAACTTTTAATATTTGCGACTCAATATTCTCCCCATACAATAACAATGCATTGAATTTAATAATAATATACTTTGACGCTAAAGCTACAATACGACTTCAACCTCTTAAGTGCAACCGAAGTATATAAACATCTCGCTCAGACAGTACGTCAATTGTCCCAGACGTATATATACGTCTTTCCGAAGTACTATCTTTTTTGTGCACTGCTAGTCCTTAAAATTATTCCGAAGGCGTTGAAATGCAATAAAAAGACTTTGACAGTGTTTACAACAGATTTATTTATTTCAGCGAACTTATTTATTCCTTTTCATCCCCCCCCCTCCAATACATCACATACACACGCCTACATGAAAAACGATGGCATTTGGGAGTGAATCCCGTATATTTTAATTGGCAGTTAAATGATTAATTATAAATTATACAAATTTTCAAGATAAGTGTTAATAGTTTTAAGTGTTGTATATAATTTTATATATGATAAGCCCATGGGGACAATGGTAATTATAAAACATGTTCTAAATTTTGTATTGTTCAGTTAATTATAAGTACTTTGTACAGTACTGATACATTTATGAGGGAATAAAATCAGTGTAAATGTGTATTTTGTTTTTTTCATCAATGTATTTCGTTTGTTTACTTTGAATAATTTAATAATTTTTTTAAAATGATCTTTTATTTTAGACTTCCCATTATGCTCACGCCCTCCTCGCAGGTTTATCACGCCCCTTTAGAAGGAGCGCTCCACAGTTTGAGAAACTCTGATTTAAGGCGTGCCAACTGCAGTTGGCTAAGCGTCCTCGGATCGGGTTCAAATTGGATTCGAGACTCGAATCCGAGATCACGGCAATTGGAAAAACATTAACAATGTTTCATAAACTGTCTAACAATTTTGTTTGAGGGATTCTGGGAAATTCTATCAGTTGCTGGTTCCTTACTTTCTAGTAAATATTCTCCCCACAAAGCTGCCTGAGCACTTGTTTAATACTTTATTTGTAAAATAAAATTTCCGTGTTTCTGAATCAAGTGTTTGTATCTCTATGTGGACTATTTGAGTGCCAGCTTTTCTATACATTCTAGATTTAGAAGCAAAGTAATTTTATTTTTCGAGGCTACTAAATATTTCTACGAATATTTAGTAGAAAACGAAGAACAGTATTTGATAGAATTCCACAAACGTTACTTGTTCGATAGTGCTATTGTATGCCACGCAGATCTAAGTGTTTTTGGCCTCTTGGTAGGTTCTCAATTTTCCACCTTTTTTTAAAATAATTAAAATCAAAGAGTACCTTATCAAAAATTTCTGAAGATGAATAAAAAGTCTTCATCTACATCAAAATTTTTCTAAAATGAAAAACAGTTGTGTTGGCATGTGGACAATATTAATATTAATAATGAAAAGGAACGATAAATTGTATTTCATTCTAAGGTATTCTTCTGTTATAAAAATCAATTCCTTATTTCACAATATCATAAAAATATTTCAAAATAATTTCTTATATGTTAAAAACCATTTCTAGACATTTTGACATTTAAATTCTTTTGAAAATAATTTCACTTCATAGTGCAAATTTAGGAGCTTTGCGTGATTTTAGCTGTCTTTTCATATTATGGAATGCAAGAGAAAGAAGTTTGAAATAAATAGTTCGAATTATTCATGAACTTATTTTCCCTTGACGCTAAGACCTTGCATTATAGATGAAAAATTCATCGGATTGCACAATTCATTTCATTTTTAAATGCGGCATGCAGACGCGATCAAATTAAATGATTAATAAATTAGGGAATAAAATATGTTTTAAAGGTATATTTATTAAAATAATACTTCCTATTAATTTTGTAACAAATGCTACCAATATCTTGATGAAATCTAGCATTGAGTCGACCAATTTAGATAGCGTCAAATATTAAAATATGTAAAATGTAGTACTTTTTATAGGAATAAAATGATTTAAGAAACTCATTTTAAGATTTTCTATAAATTTCTTTCAAATTTCTGTAGAATTTCCTAAGTTATTTTTTTAAAAAAATCAGCACATTTTAAAGCAACTTTAGATTAACTTGAAATGATTGCACACACTACACACATACATGCTTATTTGAAAAAATAGAGAAGTTATATAAAAGGCTAATAAAAATTTGTGAAATAAATGTAAGCATGCTATAATTTTATAAAAGGTATTTATAAATCAAAATTATGAAGACAAATAAACATATTGCCTATGGAACATAACGCCTTTTACAAATCTACGCACAAATTAGACAGACCAAGTCAGTTTATTCTGTCCAGAGTCGTGAAGATATTTAGTAATTTTTTTCCCTTCTTTTATACCAACAGTGACTTCTTTTATACGTGAAGTCAAATTAATTGACTTTAAATTGTAGCATTACTTTTATACTCACCGGTTCGCCCCTGGCTTTCTGCACCCAAGGTTGCGGGTTCGATCCTGTCCCAAGTCGGTGGATTTTCATGATGCAGAAAATCAACAGCGATCATGTCGTATGATTATGCGGCTTATAAAAAATCCCTTGAAATGCCCGTTTGGCTTGGGTGCTCTCGGCTAAATTAAATTCCTAAGTTCAATTTCGCATCGTCAGAGCTCAGGTGCCTCCATCTGGGGAGGAAACTGGGCGTCAAAAATACTTGCGGCAATTGGTGTTGCCTATACGGAGCCGCACTAAAAAGGGATTCTAGCTCCTGGGGAATGAACTAGGTCTGCAAAGGTAAAAAATACCAATACGCAGCCCCATTAGAAAAAAAATTTACATTTGAGTTCGAGTCCTGGTGCCACTGAGAGTCTTGGTTTCAGCGTGTAGAGGAATTCGATGCACGTGTATGTTCTCCGTTGGTGTGATGTGGTAGGTAGGAGAGGGACTGATAAAACAGAAGAGGTCATCTCCCCTTGACGTTGGTTCAGAATTACGAAGTCCGTTCCCAATAGCCTTATAGTTCGACGTTAATAAAATCCTACCTCTCACTCTAACTCAGAAGTATATACAGTCGGAACCTGATTTAACGAACTTCGCGATTTAACGAATTTTTCTTATCCACCAGTTAAAATGAAGGCAAAAAGCCCCTATTTAACGAATGAAAAACCCCAAATTAACGAATTATTTCAACAACTGAAAACTTTTTTATCAGTTTGTGCAGAAAAAATCAGATTTTGTTTCAAATCACGTCCTTTTTGTTCGTAGCAGAAAAAAGGTTTGTCTTATAAGTAGAAAATTTCGACGGGAAAGTGTGCAAAGCATTATTGGACTCTTTAGGTGGAGATGAGTCATGACTGTAACCTATTGCGTGAGTTTTGAATAGGACAAGAAACTCCTCTCTTGTCTCAACGTACTCCACAACGTAGAAGAAATTTTAAGATTTTAACGATCATGTTCATTTGATGGCGGACTGCCTATCCAGGCACCTGAATTTCAGGAAATAGTTGATTTGTCGGAACTAATCCATAGCGATTCTGGTGCAAAAATCGATGGTGAAACCCTTCTCCAAACTTTTACGTTTTCTAATGCTTTACATTGTTTGGAAACTGTGAAAATATACCTTATGTAGCAGAAGTAAATGACGCAGTACTTTTTCTCTGCATTAAGGTCAACTGGTCAAGAATCAGAAAGATTTCCAACCATCTATTCAACAGTATTTTAAAATATCAAATGAACTGGTACGTAATAATTCCTTAATAATA
>BMAO01035925.1:0-15251 GCA_019973975.1 Trichonephila clavata | reverse complement strand
GTACTTTGTTTTGTTTCAACGCTACTAGAGGACAAGTTACAATCAATTTTTTAAATTTAGAAAACCGAAATGGGTTTTTGATCTACCAGAAGTGGGCATTTAAATTGCTCAAAATCTATCATGGCGAGTCTGATAACTCAAATATTACGATGTATTTCTATAAAACTTTTTGAACCTGATTCTTATGTTATTTTCTGGAGAATGTACTAAAATATTTTTATTGTATGAATACTTTTTTGGTTATGGCTTGATATTTAAATAATGGTCTCATAAAAAATGTAACATTTCTTATAATGTTTACTCAATCAGCTCTAAAATTTTCAAATTTTAATAAAAAATTAAAGTTTTAGTAATTTTCTAGATAAATGCATTTAATTTGTTTTAGTAATACTTTTACTAATATATGTTTATTACTTTTTTCTCTAACTGCTTTGAAGTTTTTCAAAATTATTCCTAAATGTCACTTATAATTGTGATTTTGTAAAACTTTTTGAACCTGATTCTATGTTATTTCTGGAGAATGTACTAAATATTTCTTATTGTATGAATACTTTTTTGGTTATGGCTTGATATTTAATAATGGTCTCATAAAAAAATGTAACATTTCTTATAATGTTTACTCAATCAGCTCTAAAATTTTCAAATTTAATAAAAAATTAAAGTTTTAGTACATTTTCTAGATAAATGCATTTAATTTGTTTTAGTAATACTTTTACTAATATATGTTTATTACTTTTTTCTCTAACTGCTTTGAAGTTTTTAAAATTATTCCTAAAATGTCACTTATAATTGTGATTTTTGTAAAATTCAGGTAATTAATTTTAAATTTTGATAGTTAAATAGTAATATTTATTAGTATTGAGTCCTAAAACGCATTTATAATGTTTAGTATGCTATTTTGTTAAAAAATACTCCGAACGTGTTCGGATACCTTAAAGAAATCTCGAAAATGTTCACCAAACAGCGAATTTTGGGTAGTCACATACGTAACAGAAGCCTATAATTATTTAAAAACACAATTTGGTGCAATTACTCACAATAAAAATTAAAAATATTTAAAAGCTTTATTTTATAAGTGTACGCTGACTTTTGGCGGGTTGGTTGTGATTATTAAGTGATCATTCTGGTTTTTTCATATTAAGGTATTTTTTTTGTTGTTTAAATAAAGTAGTTTTGAAGAACCCTGATAGCTATGTTAATTTTCTCAAGTGAAATTTTAATAATAGTTTAAGCATGAACACGAAAATAATTGCCTGTACGTAGACTGTTGGAGGCAAGTGTATGACATTCTCTGGATAAAATGAGTGAGTGAATTTCTACTATTAAGTTCGGTGCATGGATTGTATGTGTTCAAGGAATAAATTAGGCAAAAATATTCAATAAAAGTATTTTTTGCATGGAAAAACGTCAAATTTTACTCAGAGAAATAACCACAAGAATGGGCAAAACATTTTAACAATTCTAAGCAAGATTTGAAATAAATAAATATAAAAGCAAGAAAAAGTATGTCATCCACCGGTTTGGGGAGAGGGAAAGGGGGACAAATCTCAGAAGTGACTTCGTGCGATTTCTGGCTATAATCCATTTAAAGAATTTGGTTTATCGTGAAAGTGTCCGTGATGTTGGCATGCTTGAAAAACTTCATTACATTTCATGAACAAACATCAGTTACTACCTGTTGTTGAACAAACACTCTGTCAACCGCCTTGAAAGTTAACGGCCGTATGATGGAGACCATATTGAGCCATTTTTATTAGATCGTGCAAAACACGTTTAATAATGACTCCACTTGTGATTATTGGAAACAATCTGTAACTATTCTTTCTGGAAATAGAACTTTTTTTTCAGTCAACACAGGCATACTATTATTAATATCCCTACCTTCATTTAAAATGGTTTAAAAATATTAAGATATAAAAATAGTTAAGAAAAGATTCAATTTGTTCATGCATTCCCTGTGGTCGTTTTCATTGTTAAATCTGTGGTTTTTTTCCAGTAAAGTGCTATCTAGTGGACATAGTCTTGCGTATTGTCCATGTGCTAAATTTAGTGGAGATCCACTCACCCAAATTATATACAATATGCTATTTATAAGAGAAGTATAATTTGTAACTGCTCTATGTATATCGTATACATATATATATATATAAATATAATCAACTAATATACTTTATTGCTCAAAAGTACATTTCACTGATTAGTGTACTGATTTTGAATATCAATGGATATTCAAAATTAAAAAAAGATTAACTTATTTTACGAAATTTGAAGTTATATCCGAAACGAATATATGTATTTATAAGAAACTTGATATTTAAATGAGTTAACTGTATTTTGCTTATTGATGTGCAAAGGCCCCTAATTACGATTTGAATAAATAGAATTTGAATGCGAATAGATTATTTCAGCTGTGTTTTACACTATTACGGATTCAATAGCCAACTCAACATAGACATTATAAATATTAGAAAAATTTTCATGCCATGGAAGAATGCTTATGAGATGCAAATCTATACACACGATCTATAGTTTAACTCAACACAATTATATCTAAAAACGGCAGGCGTATGATCTAAGGTTTGACAGTTCAACCAATGTTTAGATACACAACATCATTAATGGTATTTTTCTCGTTCTTATCTTTATGATAACTTTGTAACATAATTTGCGAAATCTTTTTCCTTTAAACCGCGTGTTGATCCTTGTCTGTATTATTTTGAATTATAGGCTATTATTATAGATAAAGAGATATATATTAGCTAAAGAGTTGATCCAGAAATTTAAAGAAAGAAATCCTATTTTTTATTCTAGTTAAACTGAACACAAATCAGAATAATCTACATTTTTGTGCTTGAATGGGATAAAAAATTGATTCCATTTTCAGCATAAAAAGTTAAGTTCAATCGATGAAAAAGAAGTAAATAATAAGGTAGATTGGAAGTTTTTATTTATATGCCGAATATAAAAATTACAATGTATAAAGTCTAAAGATATAAAATATTTTCTTACCGTTATTAACAGAATGCTTTTATAAAGAGAATTTAGAAAGTTGTTAAATATCATTTACTCTTTTATTAGGATCCCCATGTATTTAACTTAAGGTATCCGACTACACTTGCGACAACCTTTTTTTAAAAAAATGGAGATATGGGACTTTTTTGTTGCTTTTAGATTTGTTTAGTACATTTTAAGAAAATATGCTAAGGAGATAAAAAGAAATTATTTTTACTAAAATGTGGGGAAAAATGGGAAAATTTACAAAAATAACATAAACCAATCATTTAGTACCAAAAGTTTATGTAAAATTTTCAATTCTGATGTGCTGCTATGTTATTCATTTTTGAAATGACCTTCAGGTTAAGAGATATTTTAATTTTTACAAAAACTAGAGTACTTTATTTTAGTTATTGTATGAAATTGCTTAAAAGAACAGTGATTATAACAACATAAGGGACTGTAAATTTTGCAATAAAACAGTGATTGATAAATCTGAAGTTAATTACTTCTACTATTACACAGAACATAAGCAAAAAGTTCTGTTAATTATTTTCCATACTTTTTAGTAATCGCTGTCCTCGTTTGCGCATTTAAAAAAAACACACATTTCGAGTAAAACGCGTTTTAAAGTATGACATATCACTTTAAGTAATGACATCTGCTTTTACTAAAACACTTGTAGTTTTTGCTCTAGTGAACGGAACATAATAAACTTGGTATTTTTACAAAGCTAAAAGATTGTGTTTAAAAACAATCATCAAAATATTTGTCCATCTTTCGCAAAATTCACAATATTAGGGTAGTGTGATACCTTAAAAATATTCTGTTGTATTCGTTTTTTCACTTATTAGAATCCTGTTAATTATTTGTTTTAACATTCATGATTATCAGATATCTTAAGATGGTTTCATGGAAATATCTTTTTAAATTCTACTACTTTTTCCCTAAATTTAACATTGCTTTAAATAATAACTGTAAGTATCTAGCGCAATGTTATATTTTTCACTATCTGTAACTTCCTACTCAAAACTATTTTTCTTTTTAAAAAAAAATTAAATGTTAAGTTAATATGAATATATCAAGAAAAAAAATGTAATCCATCTTCATTTGATTGTTTTCCAAGTAAAAAATATTGGATTTTTTTCTAAGCCTATTTTCTTAAATTCATTGTTCTTTCTACTGTGTGGAATTTTTAAGCTAAGTATTTTGAAACAAATTGATTCCTTTTTTAAAAAACTAAATTATGTGTATTATCATTATTATTCGTTTATTAAAAGAAATTTATATCGGAGCAAATATATACTGGATCTATACTTTATTTAAACTGTACGCCATTTTTTTTTCTCTACAACGAGTTTTTCAAAAATGTATACTACATTGTGTGTTGCTGTTGCCTCCTGTCGACGGTGTCAGATTGAGGCCCACGAAATTGATTGTGTCAAAGAGCTAGATGTATGCTTCTCGTTAGCCGTGGCTTTAAACACCATACAGGTGACTATACGATTTGGTTCGGTTTCGCCTCAATTCTGAGAGAGAATACCCTGGGGGTGATCAGAGTCTCTCACCTCTCTTCCTCTTCCACCAACCTCATAAAAGAAATTGCTGCTCAAAGGCTATTTAGAGTTTCCCCCTGTCGAAAACGCACTATACATTTACAAACATCCATGCCTTCTCCGGTTTTCGAACCCAAGCCCAACGGCACAGCAATCAGCGTCACTATCCACTACAGCGGTTGGGCGGCAAAATGAATATTATGATATTGTCAATCATTGTATTTTAGTTTCAGAAATAAGTTTCTAGTTTTACTTGGAACTAAAGTATAGTTTAGTGATAAATTTGCTACTTTGTATTATTTTAAGATAAATTAAATTCAAATAAAAAATTAACCAATAGTCAAAAATAGTTTTCCTTTTTTAGGTGGTGTGGGGTCTAAATAATTTGTGTATTTGTTTTTTCTTAACTTTGTGAATTCATTTGCATTAACACGTTTATATATGATGTAATTTAACATACTTTACAGTGTTGATGTATGTACATTTAGTATCGGTGAATCTCTTAAGATTTTTTATTAATTTTTCAATGAGAAAACTATTTTGGAAAATCACATTCATTATTTTCAGGCTTTAATATTAAATGCTCATAATATAAAATAACTTAAAAATGCATTATTATAGCATTTTGATCTAGCAAAATTAGTACAATAAAAGTATTTTTATATTCAGCAATAAATTTACTGTTTGTCAGATATTTTTATGTTTGAGCACTAAAATAGAAATCAATTAGTTTTGGAATTTGTTAATTTTAGAGTTTTAATATTATTATTTTATTTTACTGAGAAAACATTCGCTCTTAGAAGTTTATTTTTAAGACTACATTTTCGAGATGCAATGTTACTGCTAGTATTATTTCTTTTTATTCTAATCTCATCTAACGAACGAATATCAGAGCATAACTTTAGAGTCTCTAAAATTTTCCAATATTTGTATGCCTTAATTCTCGTTTTAAGAAAAACAGTAATTTTTTAAAAATTTATCTGGGTTATCAGCGATGTTTCAACGGGATGAAAATTAAATTTATGAATGTCAGTTGACATGAAAATCAAATTTTTTTATATGTATTTTACCTCTGATTTTATTCAAATAAAATTATCATTATAACTCATATAAAATGTATCAGTTACCTTAAAATCTGGCGTATAATGCGCACCTATACCTTCAAACGGCATTTTTTAAATTTTTAGGTGTATTCACCGCATAACGCGCTTTCCCATTTTTAAGAAGGAATCTGAAATGTTAGTATGCACTGCTCTTAAGTTTTGAAGCCATTTAATTGAGATATTGTCCCAAACTTTTGAAACAAGATATCAATCATTGGCATGGCCAAGTAATTTTAGCGCGTTTTTCACATGTTGTATTTTACAATATAATGCAACTAATGAACTTTTTTCTAACAAAAAGGAGTACTGTACCTTTTGTGAAGATTTTCTCCAAAATGCAGGTAGATTTTTTCTAAAAAACTTTTTACAAACAATAAATTTATTAGGTAAAATTTGAAAAAAATTTGTTATAAACTAGCGAAATTCAGGAACATTTGTAGGAAAATTCGGGAAAACTATGGGAAAATTTAAATATGATTCGGCTCATCTAGGCACAAATGCGACCAAATGCCAAAAAACTCGAGGTCAATCGGTTGCTTATAGCCGCCCATCCGGTATAGTGGTCAGAGAAGCTGACTGCGGTGCCGCAGGGACTGGTTCGAATCCCGGAGAAGGCATGGATGTTTGTGTTGTAATCCTTTCTTCTGTCTGTGTTGTTTACCCCCGTGTTATACGTTCGGTGGTGCACGGGTTTATAAATGTTAAAAAAAAAAAATCGGTTGCTTATTGGATGAGAAAAAGGTACGACAAAATATGGAACGAAGACGAAGACGAAATTTGCGTTCTAATAGCGCTTTTGTTCCACTACATGAAAAACGCGCTAAAAATAGTATGCTTCTTGAACTATAACTCTTTTAGTTCATAAGGCATGTGTCATTTCTCTTAAATAAACAGTATTTCGATATGGGCAGAAGTAATTTTTATATGCTCATGTATTTTGTTACTTTTAAAGCTATCGCTTTTATACCCGGCGTATAACGCGCACTCGTAAAAATTTCGATCTTTTTCTTGTGTATAAATGTGCGCGTTATATATACCGTATTTTATGGTATATCTTTTTTATGTCAATTTATGTATATTTTTATTAGCTTGATAAAGCACATATTTTCGTAAGGAAACAAGAGAAAACATTTCGTACTTTTTAGAATTTGTTTTTTGTATACACAGCATCACACAGGTATTTTAAAAACCTCCAAGAAACGCATCAAGAAAATGGCACATTTCCAATGCCCATACATACAGTATCACAGATAAATAACTTCAGTATAATCCTACTGCATCACCTGTAGCAATTTTCCAAAGTGGTGCATCAAGATATCAATTTGAATCGGAATATTCTTTTTTTTTCCATCCCACAGCGAGTATAAAACTTCTCTCTAAAAATATCCCTATAAAAAAACTACCTCCATTCCATCAAGGCCCCCATATCAGCCGTAATCGATTATTAAAAAGCGCATCTCCCAATTTTCATTATAATAGTAAAGAATTTATTAGTTTGGCCGACGATAGCTAAGTTACCACGAGCCAAGCAGGGAAAAGGGGCTTATGAAAATGCGTTTAAAATGAGACTCTTGGGAATAACGGTTAGACAGATCTCCGTTATTGTGGAAGATAGATGGACGACGGTGTCACTTATTTAGCGTTTAATTTTACCTCGTCGAATTCTGGTAATGTTTTAATAACAACGGCTGGTTCCGTGCTATGGCTTGATGTCGGTACATTTCGTTTCGTTTTTAGTCTTCTGAAGTACTAGCTTGTAGCGAAGTTAATAGATGAGAGGTAAAAAGAATGGCATTGAGAATAGTTAAAAAGTAATGAAATTAAAACAAAACTTGTGACTTTTTTTTTTTTTTGCTTCATTATTTAGGTTTTAATGATCTGAAATCGAAGGTTATTTTTGTTCTTCAGAATTTGTTTTTCTTTCGGATTGGCCTAAAGATTATATTTAATGTAATTCCATTTCAAATGAAGTTTTGTTTTTATTCCGAAAAAAAAAGATGTTCTTTTCGAAATGGGAATTATTCATTAATAATCGCTCGTTATTAATATTGAAGCATAGCATAAGATTGCTGAGTATAGCTATGCAAGCGATTTTATGATTTTTTGGGTGCATCATTTTTTTAAATTTAAGGTTTGAAAAATATGAGTTTAGTTTTCTTTAAAAAAATTATCAGAATAATTCACACACACAAAAGGATGTACTGTATATAAAACCAAACAAAATATAAAAACTAAAATTTATTCGTGTGTGTTGTATTTAGCATGCAAAAATGATGGCTTCAACAATAAAGAAAAAGATGAGTATGTCGTGACTGAAAGCCACCCCTTACACTACTGTCATCCTGTCTATCTGAAAATACTACTGGATGTGTAGGCGGACTTAAATGATCAAAAGACATAATTGCAAATCAAATGGATTTATTGATTCTCATCAACACATAAGTTTAGATACACACAATTCAATTAAGAAAAACAAATAAGAGTGGAGTACGAAACAGGGAATCACTACTAGCGGAATAATCAGAATATCAATCGAATCTAGGAAAGCTTAAACGCGCACAAGTACAGCTACGCCACGTACGAATATTCGCAATATCTTAAATAAAATCATTGACCTTATATTTTACATCGGCTGTTCCTTCGTGATGATTTCTGCCTTTTGAATGGGAGAAGAATCCACGCTCTGTAACAAGGATTTTTCTATATTAAATCAGCTTCTCCTCGCGTAGCTCCACACGTAACAGGCTATCTACGATTGTCAACAAACTTCGTGCTGACGTCTCGATCTTTAATTCACTTAACTTCACTCTTCCTATCACTTCACTTTTCTTCACACAATAACTCGCGAAACCCGAACTTACATAATATATCTTATTTGCATAAATCACGCCTGGTTCTCGGTGAAGATTGGTTGAAATAAATAAATTATCTTACAGAAAATAGAGGAGGTTAGTCAAAAGACCGTATAGATCCGTCACAAGCATAAAAAAAGTACATTTGTATATATATCTAAATACTTTTAATTTATAAGAAATGACATGTGCTTTATGAACTTCCATTCTTGGATAAATGAAAACTTTTTCATATTCATTTCCCATTACATCTCCAGGCGCATTATCGAATACTTTTTTTCGTCTTCATCTCAACACTGTTATTCCGATCTATAACTAAATAATCCTGTTCCGTTAAATCTAGATTGTTAGCAGTGGTGCATACAAGGGGGAAGGGGGGGGGTCCCGGGTCCTGACTCCCCTCCAAAGCCCTTGATTTTTTTCGATTCATTATAATCTTATGTATATAGTACGTAAAATTTGTTTGTTATACACTGCTGGCCACCGTAAATGCAACACCCTGAAGGAAGCACGCAAATAATATGAAATTTACAACATGCATTAGCGGAGGTGAGATATGCAAATGATTAGAATTTCAGCGCTGACACATATCACGCATGCCTGTGGCGCCACCTCGAAGCGTTATTTAAGGCTTGGAGATTTCGACGATTTCAAGTTCAGCAATTGTGTTTTCCTGGGGTTTTTTCAAAAACCGATCAGTTATGTCTCGTAGAAAACAGCGATCAGCTTTTGATTCAGTATCCGAGTTCGACAGAGGAAAAATAGTGGCCTACCGAGATTGTGGATTATCTTTCAGGGAAATCGGTAGTCGTGTTGGACGAAACCTAACAACTCTAACGTGGATATGTGACCGTTGGATGCAGGAGGGTACGATGGACCGACGTGGTCGATCGCATCCACCTTAGTGCACCACTTCACGTGAGGACAGGCAAATTGTGCGCATGGCAGTGACGGATCGCTCAGTCACATCACGAACCATAGCACAGCACATTGAGTCTGTAACGTATCCTTCAGTGTCTGCGCGTACCATTCGACGCCGTTTACAGCAGAGTGGTCTGTCCGCAAGACGTCTATTGCTTGGTCTACCCTTGAAGGAGAACCACAGACGTCTCAGCCGCCAATGATGCGATGATTTTATCTACAAAATAAATTTTGTTGATCTATCTCTTGTCTTTCTTGGTGTTGCATTTACGGTGGTCAGCAGTGTAGTTAATTTCATTAATTAATGGTAATTATTAATTCAATAATTAATTTTATACTGTGTTTTGTTCCTGAAAATCGACAAAATCCAAAGAATATATTGAGCGGCGTTTTGGAGCATGATACGAAAACGACCCTGCCTCCCCCTGAAAAATTCCTGTGAGCGCCACTGATTGTTAGACATACTTCATTTTTAAAAGATGTTGTTATATATGTCAGATTTAAATTTCATTCAATGATTTTGTTATCCACTCACACACTTTTTCTAGATTTCGAAAGATAAGAACATTGCTCATGTTCATATCAAGTTTCTTGGCAATAAAAGGTGAACGTTATGCCCTAAATATACCTCATATACCGTCTGAAAACATAGGTATGAGTTTTATACGCCAGTGCTCGGAATAAGCTGGAATATAGGGTAATTTTTTTAAACTATGACATGTATTTTTAATCAGATGGCAACTCCTGTGAACTTAAAATATTAAAAACTTTGTATATTGTTTTGTAAAGAAAATTATAATTTTTTGTTCACTTCATGCTCGTTTCATGTTATTTTATATATATTACTTTTATGTTTGAGCTGTACATATTTTTCAGAGGATACATTTTCTTTTAAATTATATATTTGATCCAGAAATCTTAATTTAAAAACAGGAAAATCTGAATCTACTGCTCGAAAGAATACTTGAAGTTTAAAATGTGATAAGAAAGTGTACCGTAAATTTTAATCGTTATTTATATTTGGGATAGATATTACTTTTTTATTAATCACTCAATAAGTTTTCAACACTTAAACTCAATTTTTTTTAAATATTTGGTCTCTTTTCTTCCTTCTTTTATTGGGTACTTTAAGATGGAACTCTTTGAAGAATCGGGATCTGTAAAGGCAAAAAAACTAGATTATTAAGCAGAATTTTTTTGTAGCTAAATTATGGATACTTATTTGTACTTTTTAGATCTGTGGGAATATATTATTAATTGTTTAACTAAGTTAAATGTATATAATTGAAACCATAAATTTTTATAACTTTTATAAAAATTTGTAGTTCTATTTCAACTAAAAGATGGTTTTAGATCAAACAATTGAATCCAATTTTAATATCTAACAAGTTATTTTTATGTTATTGTGATGTATTATTAGAAACTTACTTTGTACGATTTCATATTATTTAAAGATATATCATATCATTATTTTGTAACTTTTATTATATATGAAATTTGATATTTTTTATGATTACTTTCTAATATTCAAGTCACGTTATAATATGTCTTATTATAAATTTAGCGACTCACAAATTCCCCCCTCCCGTCTTTATTCTTTTACTGCTACGCTAATTTCAAAATTTCAGAATTTCAATCCTTTGATATTTACCTCTACATTTTTAGTTGCAGATTATGAATATAAAAAAACTCTCTTCTTCAAAAATATTTTGGACTTTATAGAGTTTATGTAAAAAACAACAGATTATTTGTAACGTAGATGAAAATACTTTTTAAATGTTTCTGTAAGTCAGTTATCAAGTTTAGCTATATCAAATGTTTCAGTGTTATCAAGTTTTTACTAATTTGAGGGTGACTTAAATTTTTAATACACTATTCGCTGGTTTCAAAGCAAATTGAATGTTGGTATTGAGTAATATTAATTATTCAATATTAAATTAAAAATATAAATAAAAAGTTATTATTCCCATTATTAAAATATCGAACTCATTTAAATCAAAGCTAAGAAATAGAACATAGATAAAAAGCCATTATTCATTACATAACGATTGCATTCTTCAGGAATCGTTTGTCCGAACTTCTCCATTTACTCATAAGTGCATCATCTATATTAAGCTCAAATACATTTCCATCTGATTAAGATATGCTTTCGAAACTGGAATAAGCTCTATGCATTTCAGTTTCGCCACATGACTGTTAGCGAAAGTTTCATTAGAATAAAATCCAGCCGGTACACTCCATTAATGTCGGCTCGAATTACAAAAAAACTCAAAACGTATTCCTCTTTTTGCGTAGGGTGATTAAAATAAGTGGCGTATGCTACACCGTAAACACAGCTTTTCAAGGGGATGTACCTTCCCCTACCCTCAATCGCTCACCCACCCGTCGAAAACGGTCGAGGTGTTTTTAGACCGCTGAAAAATCAACGAGTCCTATTATAATAGGCGCCGACTCTATCGGGGGGCTTTATCAGAATTGATAAAATGCTTATATTTAGGTCTTCTATCAGGAGAACTTTTCATTCAAAGTTGAAAAAATTCAATGTTTGTTATTGGGAGAGAGGGAAAAGATAATCTATATGCTTTGATAGTCAGTTGTTGATAATGCATCGAAGTAGGTATATTTTTACAGCTAATTAAAATAATGAAAAATATTAAAAATTATGGTACTTCCGTATTATACCGTTGATCAATTTTGTCAAATTAAGGTATCCGAATACTTGCGACAACTTTTTTTAAGAAAAATTGGAGATATGGGAATTTTTTTGTGGTTTTTAGATTTGTTTAGTATATTTTAAGAAAATATACTAAAATTATATATAAGAAGAGAAAAAGAAATTATAATTACTAAAACGGGGAAAAATTGGTAAAAATTTACAAAATAACATAAAAATTCTGCTCAAAAAATTTATGAACAAATTTTCAGTTTTTCAATTCTGATGTGTTGCTATATACGTAATTCATTTTTGAAATGACATTCAGGAAAAGAGATATTTTAATTTTTACGAAAACTAGAGTACTTTATCTTAGCTATTATATAAAACAAAAAAAAAAACAGTGATTATATTCACTTAAGGGACTGTAAATTTTGTAATAAAACAGTGTTTGATAAATCTGAAAGTTAAAACACTTCTACTGTTATACAGAACATACACAAAAATTTCGGTTTATTATTTTCAAAACTTTTTAGCAATCGTTGACCCCGTGGGAGCATTTTAAAAAAAATGCATTTCTCGAGTAAAACGCGTTTTAAAGTATAACATATCTTGGTTAAAGTAATGGCATCTGCTTTTACTAAAACACTTGTTTAGTAAGCACTTGTTTAATAAACACTTGTTTAGGTGTCTCTACCTCCCCTCCGTATTTGTCACTGGCTGTAATTGGTACATAAATTAATTTAGTATCTGTATATGTATCCGAAGAGGTTTTGAAATTTATGTTTCAATTAAAGTAATTAAAAATAAATAGAATCAATTAAAAAAAAGACAAAAGTCTAAAAATAAACTGCCATTTGCCGTGTAAAAGTTTTCGAAACATCTGAAACATCTGATCCAAGGAATCAAATGTATAAGGAAATTGAATTTTTATTTCAAATTATATTGACAGAAATCCCGACTTTCTATAATCTTTTTTTAAAATCAGTACTTAAATAGTAAATTGAAATAAAATAATCCACGTTTCCAAATTCAATTTTTTTAATGAAGAGATTTTTTTTAATTTAAACATGAAACAACACACAAAACCAGTTTTATTCATTTTTTTTCTTCTAAAAACAGAAATAACACCGAATTTCTGACAATGCTTTGCATTTTTGAACGTCCTTGAAAAGTAAATTCATTACGCGTAAGGTTATACTTTATGCTTAACAATAATTTTGTAACATTTAAAAATCAACAATTCTGGTTTTTCGTAGCATATGACAAGTTAGATCACTGGTTTTTCCTTCACCACAGTTGTGATTTCAAGTCTTCCTTAAGAAAAATGGAAATTTCATTCAATTATTTATTTGTCTTGTTTGCGATTTATTTCGCTAGAGATAGGAATTGTGACTTTTCGTCATTATGCTTATTGCTATAACGCTATGCAATAATCCTATTCATCGTCATTATTTTGAATTATTAAACACACTGGTTTACCTTTAAAGGATTCTTATTCAAAATAACATGCTGAAAGAAAATACAATTTTGATTAAACACACATATGAACATATAATTTAGATATAGATATAATAAGAGAACTGAGGGATAAGTTTAATATCTCATAGAGCACCAAGAAATTCTGAATCAAATTCTGAAATCAAAAACCAAACATGAGAACAGAACCCCAAAAACCAAAATTGAAGACAATTGACCAAAAATGAAAAACTATTATGTTTTCTAAAGCTGTCACTGACTTAGGGGAGTGAAGTAGGGTTAGACTTGTTTTATACATCTAATGAACCTTATGGAGCATTTTTTTTAATCTTTTTTGACCAAATAAATAATTTGTTTTATAATAAAAACCTTAAATATCTTTCACAGTATTGAAATACAATGTACAATTTATTTTTAAAAACAGGATCAACCATTCCTATTCAAATGCACCAAATGTATTTTTAAAGTCTAATTTTCAAAGCTCTAATTCAACAGCAATGGAGTGCATGTATTTCAATAAAAAATATTATAAGTAACACTAATGAAAATGTGATTATTAATAATGAATTTTTACATAATCTATAGCTCTAGTTTTACTTAAATTTTTTTCCAGGAATTTAATAGATAGCGCAAAATATATAAAATGCATTTTAATGTTTGTTTCATTTCTTCTAAAATTTTATTCAACAATCCCAAAAATTACTATTTATATTTTTCTCGTTCTTGTTTTATTTGGTTCTAGAATAAATATTTCTCCCACAGTTTCAATGAGATATCCGAACTGTTGTACCATTATCCATCAATTCTTTTTGAAGAAATAGGTTTTCAATAAAGGGACTCACTAAGAATTTCCCTTTTCAAAAGTTGTATTCAATATGAATATTCAATAAAAATTTGCTTAAACGAAAAGATTTGAAGCAAAAAAAATTTTAACAAGAAACTCAAAATCATATGCGTGCATATAACACGTCTACGGACACCTTCAGGGACGTCTTAAGGTATGGGCCGACTGGGCCTCGTTTCGTTCTCAATTCTGTTTTAGTAAGATCCTGATCCGGAAAATTTTAACGTGGTCAAATGTTATTCCTGTACATATTCTCCAAAAAACAGGGAATTTCCAATTGTATGTCAACCGGCAAAAGTGGTAAGACTGTGTTATTCTGTGATGATCGTTGTCCATGTCTAGGCCTAGGCCTACCACAAACAATCTTTTAACTCATTTATTCGAAATGCGGGTATCGGTCGAGCCGGTTTGTACCTAGATTTTTGAGCCTGTGAGACCTGCATATTTATTTGCTTTAAATTACCATTAGGGCTTACTTTTGAATATGGGTCCAGGGCTTCAAAAGATTTCTCTGGACCCAGGGCCTCAAAGAATCTTAAGACGTCCTTGGGCATCTTGGTACTGTAGTTTACTGTAGGATAGCAAGTACAGAAGGATCTGCCATTTTGACCACAAACATGTTAACTAATTTTCTTCTCAAACACTGCTATGAAAAAAAAAATATATTAGATTCTAGATTTTAATTTCGAGACATTAAATTTTTTTGTTTTTTTAATCTAAAAAAATTGTAAATAAATAAATAAGAAATAACGAATTTTTTTATTTGTAGCAAATAAAAAAAACTCAGCTGTTGAGCAGCGAAGTATAAAAGTATTAATTTTCTTATCAAATCATGCAACAATTTTTTAT